>MCJB01019116.1:3487-24610 GCA_002018475.1 Nicotiana obtusifolia | reverse complement strand
ATGACTCTTCAAGGACAAGTCTCGGCAGCTCAGGAAAGAATCGGAGCCTTGACGAAGGATAATGAATACCATCGGCTCCAAGCTGAATCATTCAACCACGAACAGGCGGCCCTGACCAACCGACTTCAGGAAGCAAAGTTAGAAATCGCTGCTACCAAGGCCAAAGCCGATAATTTAATAGCTCAGTATAAAGCTGATGCTGAAGTAGCTCACGAACGATCAAAGGCGTTGACCGAATATACTGAATGCCAAACTCGCCTTACCGTTCTCGAAGAGCTCAAGGCCCGTGGATTCGATTTATCCTCCGATGTCGAAGAGGCATCGAAAGTTGAGGAAGAAATGAGAAGGAAAATGTTTCCTGAAGAATTCGAAGACGGCTCGGATTGATGTTGTCTTTATTTTCTATAGCCTGACTGATGTAATCATCCCACCTTGTACGATGATATTTGTTCAGTATATATCTCAAGTTTGTTCCTTGATTTTCATGTGTCAAAATATCTAGCCTTAGCTAGTACCATAAATCATGACCGACTAATTAGTAATTAGCCCGGATTTAGCCTCGTAGTGAATTCAAAATACATTAATAACTGGTTAGGCCTTAGCCTTGTTCAAAGCGAAATTAGCTTGGCCTTGGCCTGGTTTTAACAAGATGTCATTTGTCCTATTTTTAACCATTTAACTTGTAGGGATCGGGTTCATGCCTTAGCAAAATTTTGGACCCTCAACAAACAAGTTTAACTTAGCCCTGTTCTTTAGAGCTTCGATCGAATTAAGAATTTTTAATTTGACCCGGCCTTGGCCATAAATCGGGATTGCCAAGATCGGTTTTAATTCCCTTTGTGCTTTATTAGCTTTGATAAGGCCTTAGCCCGGTGTGCCGGTTTTGGGGTTTGCCTTGTTAGGTCTTATCCCCCCCGGTCTCGATGTACATCTTCCACTAATATCGATAATAGACAATGCGAAGATAATAAGAAGAGCCCTTAGGCTCGATAAAATAATGTAGGCATCAAATGATTTTGTTAATTGATGAGTAATCGTACATCTTCATTGATCGGAGGCAAATTAGATCGTTCTATTCGGGTACGGCTCTTCTGGCCGTTTGACCCTTACATCGATTCCTAGTGATGTTTTTTCGGCCCCTCGAAATTGAAGTAAACAAATGGATGTAGCTAGAATTAAATATGGTTGACCTACGGTAGCATGACATATGGCTGCCTCATTAGAAACCTTGCCGTAAAACCCAAGTTGGGACAAAACCGATCGAAGGGAAAAAGAGTGCAGCGCGTGCTTTCAGCCTTAGTGTTTGGTGTCTACTTGTTCGATATTGAACTGTCCTGCATAGGTTAGTACCGATAAACGAAGTGAAAATAAAAAAGAAGGCAGAGTAACATACCTTAGCAGTAGTATCTCTTCAAGTGGCTCACATTCCAGTTGTTTGGCAATTGTTTACCATCCGAAGTCCCTAGCTTGTAGGAACCCTTCTCGGTGGCCTTCAGTATAGTGTAGGGACCTTCCCAGTTTGGTCCCAATTTTCCTTCGTTAGGGTCTCGAGTATTGGGAGTGATTCTTCTAAGCACCAAGTCCCCTGTGTTGAAGTGTCGAAGTCGAGCTCTCCGATTATAGTATCTCTCGATTCTTTGCTTTTGAGCTGCCATTCAAACTAAAGCAGCCTCCCTTGTCTCATCCAATAGCTCTAGGCTAACATTCATAGCCTCTTGGTTGGATTCCTCGGTTGCATGCTGAAATCTGATACTCGGTTCGCCTACCTCGACCGGTATCAAAGCTTCCGCGCTATACACTAAAGAGAATGGAGTGGCTCCGGTGCTGGTTTTTTCAGTTGTCCGATATGCCCATAAGATTTCGGGCAACATTTCTCTCCATCTTCCTTTGGCGTCGATTAACCTTTTCTTCAAATTTTGAAGAATAGTTTTGTTGGTTGATTCCGCCTGGCCGTTGCCACTTGGATGGTAAGGAGTCGACAATATTCTTTTGATTTTATTGTCTTCGAAGAATTTGGTTATCTTGCTACCGACGAACTGTTTTCCATTGTCGCACACGATCTCGGAAGGCATCCCAAATCGGCAGATGATGTGATCCCATATGAAGTCGATCATCTCTTTTTCTCTGACTTTCTCGTAAGCCTGTGCTTCCACCCACTTAGAAAAATAGTCAGTTGTAAAAAGGATGAACTGAGCCTTACCTGGTGCTCGAGGGAGTGGTCCTACTATATCCATACCCCACTTCATAAATGGCCACGGTGATATAACCGAATGCAGTGTTTCAACAGGCTGGTGGATGACCGGTGCGTGTCTTTGACACCTATCGCATTTTCGCACGAACTCCTTTGCGTCTTTCTCCATGTCGACCCAGTAATAGCCGACTCGGACTACCTTCCGCACTAGTGAATCTGAGCCCGAATGATTGCCGCAAGCTCCTTCGTGTATCTCTTTCAAGATGTATTCGGTGTCCCCGGGACCGAGACATATAGCTAAGGGTCCTCCAAAAGTTCTTCTGTAAAGGGTTCCATCGTTGGCCAAACAAAATCGGGTTGCCTTTGTACGCAAAGCTCTCGACTCTTTGGGGTCGTACGGAACCTTGCCCGAGCTGAGGTATTCTATGTACTTGTTCCTCCAATCCCACGTCAAGCTTGTCGAGTTGACCTCGGCGTGGCCTTCTTCTACCACCGATCCCATCAACTTGTACGACTTTTTCGGAGTCGATCTCTTCATCATCGACCGTCGATCCTAGGTTCGCGAGAGCATCGGCTTCGCTGTTTTGTTCCCGGGGAATGTGCTGCAGGGTCCATTCCTTGAACCTGTGCAAAGTGACTTGAACTTTATCTACATACCTTTGCATACGGCTTTCTCTGATTTCAAACGTCCTGTTCACTTGGTTGACCACAAGGAGAGAGTCGCATTTGGCCTCGATTATCTCCGCCCCAAGGATCTTGGCCAGTTCCAGACCTGCAATAATTGCCTCATACTCGGCTTCATTGTTAGTCAATTTTACGGTTTTGATGGATTGCCTAATCGTATTTCCGGTCGGAGGTTTTAGAACGATACCTAAACCCGACCCTTTCGAATTCGAGGCCCCGTCTGTGAACAGAGTCCACACTCCCGAAGGAGTCCCTGATTTAGTCATGAGTTCCTTTTCGACTTGGGGAATAAGCGACGGTGTGAAGTCAGCGATAAAATCAGCCAGTACTTGCGATTTTATCGAGGTTCAAGGTCGATAATGGATATCGTACTCGCTGATCTCGATGGCCCATTTGGCCAGTCGGCCTGATAGCTCGGGCTTATGCATGACATTCCTAAGCGGGTAAGTTGTCACTACGCATACCGGATGACTCTGGAAATATAGTTTTAATTTCCTAGAAGCATTTAATAAGGCTAGAGCTAGCTTCTCTAAGTGCGGGTACCTAGTTTCAGCTTCCCCTAATGTTCTACTAACATAATATATGGGGAACTGGGTACCCTGTTCTTCTCGAACCAAGACTCCGCTCACCGCTATCTTCGATACAGCGAGATAAAGGTATAATAGCTCGCTCATTTTTGGCGTATGTAATAGAGGTGGGCTAGAAAGATACCTCTTAAGTTCCTCTAAAGCGTGTTGGCTTTCCGGTCCCCATGAAAATTCGTTCTTCTTCTTTAATAGATTGAAGAACTGGTGGTGGCTTCTGTCTGACGACCGGGATATGAAACGGCCTAATGCTGCGATCCGGCCTGTGAGTTTTTGTACGGCCTTGACGCTGTCGATGACTTTTATATCTTCGATAGCTTTGATCTTGTCCGGGTTGATCTCTATTCCTCTGTTCGAGACCATGAACCCGAGAAATTTCCCCGAACCTACCCCGAACGCGCATTTTTCCGGGTTCAACTTCATATTGTATTTCTTCAAAATGTCGAATGTTTCCTGCAAATGACTAAGATGGTCCTCTGCTCGCAGGGATTTAACCAACATGTCATCAATGTAAACCTCCATGGTTTTACCTTATTGGTTTTCGAACATTTTATTTACTAGTCGCTGATATGTAGCCCCCGCATTCTTAAGCCCGAATGGCATCACATTATAGCAATAAGTGCCTTATTTAGTGATGAAGGACGTTTTCTCTTGATCGTCCTTATCCATTTGTATCTGGTTATATCCAGAATAGGCGTCGAGAAAACTTAGAGTCTCGTGGCCAGCAGTCGCATCGATCATATGATCGATGTTGGGCAGTGGGAAAGAATCTTTAGGGCACGCTCTATTCAAGTCCTTATAATCTATACACATTCTAAGTCTGTTCCCCTTTTTTGGCGCTACAACTACGTTAGCTAACCATTCGGGGTATTTTACCTCCCGAATGGACCCTATATTCAAAAGCTTGGTTACCTCTTCCTGAATGAAGACCTGCTTGACTTCGGATTGAGGCCTCCTTTTCTGCTTGACCGGCTGGAATTTTGGGTCGACACTCAGCTTATGTGTCGCAATCTCCGGTGGTATGCCTGTCATATCCAAATGAGACCAAGCAAAAGAGCTTTCATTAGCTGAAAGAAAAGAAAGTAGTTTGGTCCTGAGCTCGGAGTTCAAACCCGAGCCTAGGTATACCTTCCGGTCAGGTGCGTCATGGCGGATCGGGATTTGCTGGTTGAGGAGCTAACAGCTAGACCATCGCAGCCGGAGTAGGCCCTCAACAAAGGATCGGGGTACCCCGAAGTTATCTTCATCGGGCTGATCTTGCTCGCCCTCATCTGTCGAAGGCGGCTTTTGTGATTGCTATTTGGTCTTCTGTTGTGGATTGACAGACTTTGATGTTGTTTCTT
Organism: Nicotiana obtusifolia; assembly: GCA_002018475.1. Lineage (NCBI taxonomy): Eukaryota > Viridiplantae > Streptophyta > Magnoliopsida > Solanales > Solanaceae > Nicotiana > Nicotiana obtusifolia. The sequence continues at coordinate 19,808 of MCJB01019116.1, read as the reverse complement.
CTACCGCGAACATTTCCCTTGCCGCGTGCTGTTCCCCATAAATGGTGATGATTCCATCGACCGATGGGAATTTTAACATCTGGTGCAAGGTTGACGGTACTGCCCTAATATCATGTATCCAGGGTCTTCCGAGCAGGGCGTTATACCTCATGTCGCCCTCGATTACGTAGAACCTCGTTGCCCTGGTGGTTCCGGCGATGTTCACCATCAACGTTATCTCCCCCTTCGTTGTTTCCGATGCCATATTAAAACCGTTGAGTACCCGGACCTCGGAAACGATTTGATTCGTTAGTCCGAGCTGTTCAACGACCCAGGACCGGACTATGTTGGCTGAACTTCCAGGGTCGATAAGTACGCGCTTTACTCGGGTATCGTGTACTAACATTGATATTACCAGTGCGTCGTTATGGGGTTGTGCGAGGCCCTCGATTTCTCTGTCGCTGAAGCATAGAGTTCCTTCAGCCGCATAGTCCCGGGTTCGTTTCTCTCGAGTGATGGAAATTTTTGTGCGCTTCAATACCGGTACTAGGGGCGCGTCCGTACCTCCAATTATCATATTGATAGTATGTTTCGGCTCCTTTTGATCTGTCGGCCTGTCCCTGTTTTCATAATGGTTCCTTGCCCGGTCGCTAAGAAATTACCGAAGATGTCCGTTCTCGAGCAACCGTGCCATCTCCTCTCTCAATTGTCGGCAATCTTCCGTTCTATGACCGTGAGTGCCATGATATTTACATACGAGGTTAGGATCCCTTTTGGCGGGGTCTGTTTGCAACGGTCTTGGCCATCTAGTGTCTTTGATACGGCCAATTACTGAAACCAGGGTTGCTGAGTCGATATTAAAGTTGTACTCGGACAGCCGGCGTGCTTCCTGTCGATCATTAGTTTTCTCGCAGTTGCCTTTTGGCAACGGCCTTCTGTTCCTTTGACTCACCTCTTACCTGTTTTACTGTCTCGGGACCTTGAGTCCCCTCGATCCATTCCGTCGATCTTCTGGGTATGGTCGATGCCTGTCTCGGTTCGACCTTGGCTCACGAAAGTTGTCTCTTCGAGGTCGATCAAAGGTCTTAACTGTATAAGAGGAACCTGATGCAACTCCGACTTGATCATCTTCTATCCTGATTTTTGACTGATACCGGTTATGGATATCCGCCCAGGTGATGGCCGGGTATTCGATTAAACTCTGCTTGAGTTGCCTAGATGCTGCAGAGCTGCCGGTATTTAGCCCTTGGGTGAAAGCTTGTACCGCCCAGTTCGTCTGTAACTGGTGGTAGATCCATCCGCTCCATTTGGAATCGAGATACGAACTCCCTTAACGTTTCACTGTCACGTTGTCTGACTTTGAATAAGTCGAACTTCCTTGTCTCGACCTTAATGGCCCCTGCATGGGCTTTCACAAACGTATCAGCTAACATAGCGAAAGAGTCGATGGAGTTTGGTGGTAGGTTATGATACCACGTCATTGCTCCCTTTGATAGAGTTTCTCCAAATTTCTTCAGGAGGACGGACTCGATTTCGTCGTCCTCGAGATCATTCCCCTTTATAGCGCAAGTATAGGCTGTCACATACTCATTAGGGTCCGAAGTTCCGTTGTACTTAGGAATTTCGGGCATGCAAAATTTCTTGGGGATCGGCTTCGGAGCGGCGCTGGACGGGAATGGTTTCTGTACGAACTTTTTGGCATTCAGGCCTTTTAATACCGGGGGTGCTCCCGGTATCTGGTCTACCCTTGAGTTATATGTTTCGACTTTTTTATCGTTGGCCTCAATTCTCTTCTCTCCTGTATCGACCCGCTTAGTTAACTCTTCCAGCATTTTGATGATCCCGGAGTTTGTCCCCGAGCTGCTTTCATCCGGTTGCGCTGCGACTGGTCCATTTTGCTCGGTTGCTGCCTGAGGGGGAACGTTTTCCGCCCTGTCCGGGCTCTGAATGCGGCTTTGCAGTTGGGCTATCGCTGCTTGCTGAGCTTGTAGCATGTCAAATATTACCCTGATACTAATCTTGCTCTCTCCTCTTTGTTGAATCCCCGAGCGGTTCTCTCCCCGGACGCTATGTGACGAGCCGGGTACCTGGCCGGCATCGAGCGCCATTTGAGAATTGACGTCGATTAGGGCTTCAGTCCGGGCACGGTGTTGTTCTCAACTTGGTTGTTGAACTCGTCGTTGATTTGCGCCATGATTAATCTGTAACCTGAAAAACAGAGAATTCTGCAAAGAGCAAGTGTAAAATTATGTTTGAAAGAGAAACGTATCAAAAGTTCACTAATATGATTGGCCCCACGGTGGGCGCCAAACTGTTTACCCTTAAAACCGGATAACAATTGAATTTGTTCGTGGTGCTGAGGATCCGTGAATCAATTTGATACGATATAAAAATATGACGTAGAAGATTAAAATATAATAAGCAAAAGAGAACAGTCAAACCACAAGTACCCAACTGTTGATAATGAATTATGAGCAATAGGGAAGTATTTTGATGAACAATGGAGGTAGTTGTGAATAGTAGTAGAATTATATTGTTTTTCTCTCTGAGATGTGTCGTGTTTTACAATGGGGGGTCAATGCCCTTCTTATAGGTAAATGAAAGAGTCCTAAATAAAGTAAAAGACTGATTACAAGGCAAATCCCATTAATTACGGGATTGAATATCCCAAGATGATGGCATAACGGCTATAACAGTTGAGGAAATTGCTCCTGGCGAGATATCCGGGATTGACGAGATATACGGTCCGAAGCCGATCCTTTGTTACGAAGTATCCCATGGCCGACCATATCGGTTGTCCCATTTCGGCTGTCCCGGCCAACATGCCCGACTTGTTGATTTCGAACCGGGATGGCCCGGTCTCAAATTACAACCGGTCCCAACCTTACTCGATTGCATCCCACCCAATACATATTTGTATTTAAGATCTTTGCCTTTTGATTTTTTTGCCTCATTATACTTTGGAGCCTGGCCCGATTCTGGTTCAAGCCTGTGGGCCATTCCTGGTCTTGGTCCGGAACCGCGGGCGGCTCATTTGGGCTCTACAGTCTCAAATTGGACCCGGATCCGACTCCATATAGGTCCTGTTTCAGTTTCAACACATTTTGGAGTTGCACTTGAAGAGCAGAGGATGAAGCAATAACTGTCTTCAAGTAATTAACCTTGGTCTTTCCTCTCAGTATTTTCCTGAGTATTTTGTTGCTGTGTACGTTAGAAGATACCCTAAACTTATTATCTGAAAATGTGAAAATCATATTTTTTTTTCTTTCTTTGAAGGATTTATGTATATGTATGCATTGATTTGAAGTTTTGAGTTTTTTCTGTTTTTCCTGGTTCTCTTTTGAATGATTTTCGGTTATGAATTAGGTTGATCCTATCACTAGCAAATAGTTCTAGTAAAATTTCTATTTTTGTGTGTGTGTATCAGAATTTTTCAAAAGGCGATTTTTTTCAAAAGTGCAGTCTGCTGGGACTATAAGGGAAAAGCATGATTAAAGAGTAGGTTTTAGCTCAAAATGCTTTTATGAATAAAAAAATGTAAAATTTGTATTTAGTGTAAAAAAAGAAGAAGTATAAACACAAGCATATAATACAAAGGATTTGAAATTACTGAGTGCGTATTATTGTAACTCTAAAGAAGCATAACTAACGGTATGTTATGTTGCTGATTTCTTGTGGAACATGATCCTACGTGTCTGATTGTTCTTAGCTAGCTCAGTTCGGTTAAGACTGAAGAGATTTTGGACAAGTTCTAGTTATTCCTTTTCCAAGTTTTGATAAGTTTATGCACGTGAAACAATGAACAGAATGAATAATCTGTGTTTCTTTGGTTCAAAATGGTATCTTTCTGCTTGTAACTACGCTATTCGTCAATTCTGGACTATTATATGCCTCTGGAATTTCTGTTATCAATTTTGCTCGCAGCTGGTTTTGGTATTGATATTGGTATAGGTTTGAGTATGAATTTTATGATGTAGCATCCTTGAAAGAAGTCAAGAGGGATAAGTTGCCCAATGATCAGTCACAGTTAAGCGGTTTCTTCAGAGTTGAGTCATTTGCATAGCAAATGCTCAAATTGTAGAATTTTTCCCAACACTTTTACTAGTTTTGTTTGTTGTTGGTCATTGAACTAGCATATCATTTCTAAGAGTAATTTCTTTCCACCCTGTAAGAAGTGTTCAAATTTGTCTTAAGTAATTGATTTGGGACCAAACTTAGTTATGCTTGTTGTTTGTGTTCCTGCACTTTACTCATTGTAATGATCCATTTGTTCGTTGTTTGTTTTGCTTCTTGATAAGTACTGCATTTTGTTTGCTTTGTGTGTAACCTTCCTCGTCATAACTAGGTAGGAATTTTACAAAGAATGATGGCAGAAGAGACAACAGCATGTGTCTGGCATGGCTAACGATCCACCAGCGAGACTCAGACGACTTCTCCGAGCAAATTTTCCAATAAGGGTCCTTGATAACAATCTCCTTTTGCGTGGTATTCAAACATACGAGAGAAACAAAGTGAAAGAAAAAAAGAGATGCTTGGATTTTCATATGGAGAGATATTTCTCTTGCTTGGCGCTACTGCTGCTCTTATTGGACCTAAAGATCTGCCAATCATAGCAAGAACAGCTGGCAGGTTTGCTGGCCGCGCCATTGGTTATGTTCAATTGGCCCGTGGTCAGTTTGAAAGTGTCATGCAGCAGTCTCAAGCTCGCCAGGTGCATAGGGAACTGCAAGATACCATAGCTCAACTAGAAGCCATACGTCATGAAATTCGAACAGTCTCGTTTATGAATCCTGGTCCATTGACATCGAGGCTAGTAGACAACATCAGCGCTACAGCTGGGGCTGGCACGATAGCAAATGGACCTCAGAAATCTGATGAAGAGAGCACAACAGTTGAAAATGGACCTAAAAAATCTGATAAAGAGAGCAAAACAGTAACTGTCACACCTAAGGATCATAATTCAGGAAGTTCAGCTTTGACTGATATGCACAGCCAAGCAGCTGCTTATGCGAGATTGGCAGAAATGACTCCTTTGAAATCTCTATCCGTAGATAGGGAAGGTCTGAGTGAACTGACTGATGAATCTGGCAGTATTATTGTACTCCCTGTCTCTGCTGAGAGTGCTGGATTGTTGCCAAAACGTAAAGATGAAGCAAAGGGGTCTGACATTGTCTTAGAAGCAATACTAGAGGCAGAAGTGGCAAATAATGCCAAAGAATTTTTCTCACAGCCACAAAACCAATTAAAAAGCGAATAAAGAGGTATATTGGAAGAACTTTTACACCATTAGAAGGAGGTCAAGTGAGCATGTTAGCATTGGACGAAAGATCACCATGGAAAGAGAAATGATTTAGGCCCAGTTGGGGTCTAGTTACGGTTGAGTCTTTTTACCTCATCTCTGCAGATATCATTCCCTTTCCCTCTCCCCTCTCAATCAGCTAGGGCATATAAAGAAGAGACTACAGCATTATACCTTTCATTGGGGTTTCCTCCTTTTCTTTTTGCATTGGTTTTTCAATTTATCTTCTGTGAAGATTCTTTTCTTCTTTCGTTTTGCCTGTGTAGTTTTCTTTCCTTCAATCAATCTGAAGAGACAACAGTTTTGATATGTTTCAGTCATTATGGTTTAATTGATAAATGCATGTCTTTCTGCAATCTAACCAAAATGTAGCATTTTCTCTTTTCGAACTAGTTAGCATGTAGATTAAGACTATTAATCATGTTTTACACGAGGATCTTATATTCGCCTGAGGTTTTTCTTTTTCTTTCCTTGCATTATCATTTTCATGGTAATTGGACTTGGAAGGTTTATCTTTGAGTTTTTTCCCACTGAAAAAGCAAACCCGGAGACTTGTGTTTCCTTTTCTTTCTCTTGTTCTCATTCCCTCCTCCCTCCTTCTCTCCTCTCCAAGTTTTTTGCTTGATGACTGGAGAGTTTTCATGGACGTGAAAGTCAAACATAAGTTTGATATGAAGCCTCACACTCAGAACATGGAGGAGTATAGGAAAATGAAAGGACAAATAAGTCAATGACTACAACAGACAAATACATGTAAGATCCAATTCGTGTTTGCTATTACCTTGATTAGCTTACTGGAAAAAGAGGCCACACTATGATCTCGGAGTGCATATGAGACCCATGCCTGGCATGATCAGGTATTGCATCTGGAATTGATAGCATCTTCTGGATGCTTGATTAGTGTTAGCTATTTCAACTGACCAAACAAAAATAATCGGATATTGCATCCAGTACTAAGTTATTTGCTATGCCATTGTTTCTCGAAGTAGAAATCTATGCGGCTTCTTTTTTTACTTATTTTTTCATAAACCATTTTGTCAGAGTGGGATATTCTTTCTAATGTGTAAGAGATAGGCATCAGGTGAAGAACTTGGAAGGGTCTGGAATATCCCTAACTTTACTGCATTTTTACTTTCTAACTTAAGACCAGTTTTGTAGTCTTTATTTATTTTAAGACATAACAAATTAGAGGTTTACTTAGATTATGGTTCTTCTGAAGCCTATATGTTAGGCTTCCTAGTATTGTCCAGGAAACGTGAATCAAATTACAATCTGAAAATTGCATAGAATAGCTTAGTTTGGTAGTTTTGTACTTTTGTGTAGTTGGTTCTCTATACGTCCTTTCAAAGGTCCTTAGCATGTTTAACCGTATGATTTTGTACTCTCATAGCTTTACTAACTAGTATGCAATGCTATTTTTTCAGTTCTAGAGTCAGCTCGCATTTGGCTTTATGCTTAAAAGTACTAGTCCTCTTTCTGTTTATGTAATGTATCCGATTCCACTTGATGCCATTTTACAAAGTTTGTGATCGTGTGTTTAACCAGCTTGAAAGCATAGAAACCTTTCCATGATTCCCTTCAAACTATGCAAGACCATGTGGTGGGTGTAAGGGCCTGAAAATTATGCTTTTGGCCTCCTGGCAACATCATTAACACATTAAGTATACACGTCTCCTACCAGTAATTGACAAACATGTCTATATCTATGGGCGCCTGATGCCTATGAGGGTTCATCCACCCGATAGTAGCATTTCTTTTTTTTCTTAGAGAAAACACATTCCATTTATTGTTGCTGCACCGAATATGTTCTCAAAACATTGGTAACTGTTCTCCATGGTCTTCTCTAGTCGTTGGATGAAAACTAATAGAACAATGGGTAGCCTCTGTAAATCCATCATTTCCGTGCAGGAGAAGAAAGCAGCTCCTACTAAGGGGCCAGAAGCTAAAAGAACTAGGAGGAGCCGTGGTGAGATTTGGGTTTTGAATCAGTTAGTGCAAGAAAACTGATCAACCTGCAGTATGTCGTGCAGTCACAACGACTCCATTATCAGGTACATATTTCTGTTTTGTTTTGGTGCCAGATACAGAGTTAGTGTGATTTACTAGTACTGAATTCCTCCTAAAATCGTTGAGTGGTTACGTGGAACCTAAGTTGTGCGGACTCTTCGATTTTGGTGTCCGGACGGGGATGGGGACGGGGACGGGGACGGGGATGGGGTACGTCCCAGATACGGTCAACTGACTTCGGACACTTTGACCGGAGTCCATCGACAAATTTGGGAGAAAAATTGAGATTTTGATTTCTCAAAATAAAAAATAAAACTGATCCATCTTGGAGAATGAAAGATTGAATTGTACAATATTCATGTAAATTTTTCACAGAATATCTCTCAAAATTTACAATATTTTTATAGCTCTATTTTTTATTAGCCGAATCCTTGCACCCGTATCCATATCCGGATCCGCACCCCAGAATCTTAAAATTTAGATTTTGCCGAATCCGATACTCGGATCCGTCCCCGTATCGGATACCCTCACTCGAGTCCAAGCAACTTAGTGCGGAACACTAGATTTAGCGATGTTATGTTTAACAATCTACTAGCAATATTAGTCTAGAGTCCAGGTTTCAGCTGAATTGAATAAAGATATGGTCCCAATAATCTTTTCCTTTTAATAATATTGGAAGATGTTGCATGTCCTTCAGTTATGCAGTTGCATTTTTCAACTATCCCATCCCAAATGGTGTATACCTGATTATTTTGCTTGTTTTGCAGCAATCTTTGAAAGATATACTGAAAGAGCTCTGCATGTACAACAAAAGAGGAATAAACCAAGAGAACATATTAGCTGAAGCCAGAGTATAAGAAATCTGTGGAGGATACAGGTGCCAAATGAATTGTGTCTCTGTTTTAACGTATATTAGATGTGCAACGTGAAGTAATAGGATTTTTCAGAATTCTCTTTCATGAATGTGTATATCCCAGGCCTTCACTAGTCAATAGGTGTGTTGATTAATGTTGTTGTCAATCATGAAATTGCGTAGAGTTATGTGAATGAGATAAATACTGGAATGCATTAACTTAACCTACTTTCTTTATTTTACCTTTTTTGCTTACTTCACGTCTATTTTTTAAAAAGCTGAGGGTCTCCCTTCTTAAAGGTAGAGTTAAGGTCTGCGTACAGACTACTCTCCCGGACCCTACTTGTGGGACTACACTGGGTATGTTGTTGTTGTTGTACGTCTATTTTTAAAAGAAAGAACTGGGCTCAAGCGTTGTGTTTTTTCTGGTTGGTGTATTGTAGATTGGTAGAATTTAGGTGGCTTACAGCAATAATAATCATATTATGTGATATCAATCTCGGGTAGTTCTGGAATATTTGTATAGGTTCAATTTCCCATGATGGTAGAGTAACAATATATTATTTTTGACACGTATGACCTATGTGCTTAAGGTCTAGCCATTTTCTTTGCTTCTTATAAATAGCTAATTGGTTGTATAATGGATAAGAATACACAAATATCTTTCTGATATGTAGTGCGTGAACGGAGTACTCTTGTGCACTAGCTTTCTGGTCTTTTCAGGAGAAAAAAACATGGTAGGTCATAACTTGTTTTAAAGGTGGGGTATCTTTGGCACCAAGGACGTCTGTATTTGCATAAATTGAATCATGAAAATGCTGAGACGTATTCTAGTTGTCTGCATTGGTGGTGTTTCTTCTGTAATCCTTGAAATGGAGGCATCATTAGTTTCTTACCTGGGGTTTGCACATCTCTCTTGCCACTTGGTGATTCTAGTTGGAGATGAGTAATTCTAAAGATATTTTCAAGCTTATATTTTGAGCTTGTTGATTCCTTCTTTTGCTTGTACTGATGATTTGATGAAAGCATGATCATATCTTCTGAGCTTCTCCCCCACCCCCATTCTTACCCTCAGGAAAAAAAAGGAACGAAAAGAAACCAAAGATTGCATCAGTTGTTTTATCTTCCATTTTGACTGTATTTGAAGGGTTTTGAGTCCACAATTAAAAGTATGAAGATTTATTCATTTCCCACTAACTAAAATCTTCTTTTCCTTCCTAGGCTGTCTTAGACTTTTATTCACTTTTCAAACTGAAAATTTTCATTTAAAATGTGAATTTTCATTTAAAATGATTATTTATTAATTCATCTAACTGGAACAGAGTGAAAAGCACAAGATGTCATGTTGAGTCTAATCTTTTAGATCCAGTGATTTCACTCATAATATAATTTGATTGTTTTCTTCTACCTGTGCTCATCTAAAATGAGACAATTTAAATGGGAAGGAGGGTGTATTAACTATACCAAATGCAACCTTTAGGGGATGAGGCTTCGCGATTTTCCAAAGGGAGGATGATTTCTTTCCCCCTTCAATTTGTATGATTAGTTCAATGGTATCATTATGTCGGCCATTGGTTAGGTTTGGTTTGCAATGACATCTTTATGTGCTGCTACTTTACTTTTCTTCCAGCTCACTTTGTTTGACTCTTTTACTTTAAGGCGAAATTCCCAAATAGCCCCTCAAACTTGGCACGATGTCAGTTGGACAATTCAGCTTAGCTAATGACCAGATAAACACCTATGTTAGATAGAAGTGGGTTACATGAGCACCTCACATTTGCATGGAAAATTGTGTCTTACACTTAAATTTGAGCATGTGAAAAGCTCAAAATATGCTTTTTCTTTTTCGAAAAATTTCACCTCTATTCGTCAAAATTTCCAGTTGCCCTTTCCGCCATTTTCACAAATTTTAAGCTTAATAATCACTTCTCTCCATAATCCAAAAAAAGAAAAAAGAAAAAGAGCTGCCAATTCGAGCAATCTCCATTACCATTGCCAAAATGTCTGATGACCCTTTCCACCAGCAGAGATGGTCCTTCTCATAGATTAAGTTAAATATGTCTTTCCTCGTCAGAGTCTGGAGCTCTATATTTGGTCTTGCATTAATGGGTTTGTTTCACACACAGAGAGGTTAAGACAAGAGAAGGTTGCTTGAGATGGTCTAACTATGTTCTCGTGGACATCTAAATGCACCATCCCTAGGTGCTACACTATGATGATAGACTGTGCTAAAAAGGGGACGAGTTAAATCTGAAATTACATGGGAGTAAAGTTATCTCAAACGGCCCCCTCTTGAAATTCTTACCACGTACGAAGAACAAAACAAAATGAAAGCAAAAGATCCATATAGGCGATTCCGATCAATTGGAATTAACGTTTGTCATTAGGTGCACTTACACTAGGTTTGGTGTCTGCCAGAAATCTTTTTAGTTTGTTGAGAGAGAAAATGTTGGGGAGATTCTAGTGTTAAAGATCCTAATTTGTCAAATGATTGAGTATTCGAATAAATTGAGTCCAAATAGGAGCGGAATGGATCACCCAATGGTGTAGCTTAGTGGTTAATGAAGTGGTCGAGAACCATGAGGTCTCAGGTTCAAATCATATCGGAGGCAAAAAAGCTACGTAATTTTTTTTCAATCTGTCCAACCGTTGGTGGATAGAGTTACCCGATATCTGTGCTGGTGGGAGGTAGAAGATACCTTGCGGAATTAGTTGAGGTACGCTCAAGCTGGTTCGAACACCACAATTATTAAGAAAAAGGAGCGGAATGAATGTTAAAGATCAAGCCGACCCTAACTAGTTTGGAGTTAAAATGTAGTAGTTATTGTTGTGGTACATAGGGCGAGTATTGGGTTGGTGAAGATTGTTGAGTCTTCTTAATTGCAGTAATCTCTAATTTAGTTCGTTTATTTGGTAAATAAGGAATGATCATTTCCCCAAGTAATATGACATTGGTGATAATGAATGATTTTCATGAGATTTCCACTCTGGGGAATCATATAAACAGTTCATTGCATGGATGTCCCATCCATCATCCTTGGAAAGGTCAGATGGATGAGAGGTTATGTTTCCGTTGGAGATTGGAGATACGAAAATGACACAATTTTGGAGGAGCTTATGATGGCTTGGGATTCCATTCATAAATGATCCGTTTTCCTTACTCAAGGAAGGGCAGGCTTGTCTTTTCCTAGGATAAGAATGTTGTACTTCCAACATTTATGGGAGAGGTTTGGAGTAGTTTGGGGGTGGGAGACTCTTTCTCTGGAGCCCTTGCTTAGAGTAGTGCAGTTTTTGTGGTTGCAAATAAAAATGTTAGGCCTCATTGTTAAGGTGCCAAAAATTTAGAAATTTTTCCTGTGGAGCTCAATCAAGAGATTGATAAGAGTATGAGATGTGGAGCAGAAGTTTGTTGAATATCATGATCATTTATCTGAAAATACTGTTTCACTTAGTGATGTCCACATAATGGATGTACCTGCATATGTGCGACATGGTAAAGGAAATGCATTTTGGCACACTGTCTAGTGTCTCCAGTCTCATTTGACTCTACAATGAGATTTAACTCTACAATGAGATTTATTCTATCCTTTCTGCTAAGATGCTAACATAACAGCTGTCCTATTGGTATGACGATCATGGTTTTCATTTGTCTAGCACTGTAACTGTATATTAGGTACTTGGAATAAATTGCTTTGTTAGTACTTTTTGTGTATAGGAAGACTGAGTAAGTTGCATTCAATCTCCTTTCAAATGTTAACTATTCTTTCATACTTTCTGCCCCCAGGGCTAAGCCAAGTGGCAAAGGTTGAGGGACTTGTGACTTAGGTCACAGGCTCAAGCCCTGCACCATATGAACTAAGCGTGGTATTTAAATGGAGAAAGGTAAAGGGGCCTGCCTGCTATCCCCAGGTTATGAAAGCTGCCAGTGGTCCTAAGCTTTGGCCCCAGACGGATTTCTCAGTCATTAAAAAAAAAATCATACTTTCATCCTGCATTTAGTTTATTAGTTCTATTACAATGACAGACTGGTTAAAAACTAATCTAGAAAAGCTGGATCTAGTGTTTGGACTCAAGTTCGATATTGATTCATGTGCATTTTGCTTGGAAATACTAGTTTTCCAGTATCTATCACTTTCTGGCTCGAGAGATCTCGAAGACCTGTGAGTTCTACCATGTAACATCAGCATTTGTCCTGCGAAACACATTAAAGAAAAATGGCTCCCCAATTTATGATCTACCCTCCTAAGGTTGTTTTGTTTTTGAGTGATTACTTTTTGTGGTACTTGTTACAAAAGAAAAAATGGCATTTGTATACTATATGAATTCGATCTCATTTGCATGACTTTCATGTAGCAAATTGAATTTTATGCTGCTGAGATTTTGATGTTGTATAATTAAGTAAGACAGACATCAGTGGGAAGCCTGCACCTTTCTATCAATCTACGGATAGATTAATTCATGATTTGGTGCTGTTACTATGCCTTTTCTTTTCTGTTTCCTCTCTTTTGTTGTGTGGTGGTGGCAGGGAGGGACAGTAAATGGAAGGAGTGTTTTTGCGCGTTAAGCTAGGTGATTGTGGTTAATCTTGGTAATGTTGTGAGTGAGTTTATTAAGCTGAGGGAATTTTGGAAAATTTTGGGAATATCTTGGGGACAGGATCAAGGAAACGATGCTGTATTATTAATATTTTTATGATTATAATTGAGAAAAGCGGGAAGTGATTAAGCAATGGAGGGAACACGTTGGACTCGGGAAAACCAAGCATAAAATAACGGAGTTGAATTGGGTGAAATGTGGGATAAAACTGTGATAAGAGAACTGTTAGCTATAGAAAATTGAGACTTAAGGTCTAGGTTTTATTGTGTGCCAAGGGAGTGATGTTACTGCTAAGGGAGACAAGTTTTTGTGTAATTTTGGGTAACCTCCTTCTGGTTTTTATGCATTCAGCTGTTGGATATAGGTTTCAACCACCAACTGCTGCCCTTCTATATATAACACTTCTTATATTAAAAAATGTTGTGAGTGCTTTTTATCTTCTTCCTTATTTAGAAGAGAGCCCCTTCAACAATAGGCATATGCCGCTGAATGAAACGAGCGCACGGTATTCTTTAGTAAAAGGCGAAAGAATAGTTAGCTCTGCGCTCACTGCGTGGCTGCCTATTGTTTTTTTCGTTTTTTGGGGATAAGTTCCATATTGTCCCATAAAGGTGCGTGTTGGGTTATTCATTTTTCTACAACGTCTATTTATAGCCCATACATGGGTTTGAAATTATTTGATCAGCATTCCAGTGAAAAGTTAAAATGGAGCCTGGTGCTCTAAAAAGTAATTATGTAGTGGTAGTCCTTTTCTTGAATATGTTCAACATGCAGATTCCCAAGATAGTGCGCCTTTCTTGTCAGTTCCTAAGCTTGAGTCCATTTTGCCACAGAAAAAAGAAAATAAAAATAAAAAGAGTTTAAGCATTCTTGTTAGGTTTATATGGTTAATATGTCCAACTTGTTCCGTATGAATTATGATGCTTGTAGGAAATGGATATTCTGAAAGCTTGGTCAGACAAGTTTGTGAGGCTGTTGTTTCTTTAAAATTAAACTAGTAATAACGAACTCAATGTGGCCCCCGGGGCTTTGGTCTAGTGGTAAGTGCGCAATGTATGATGTGTGCAGTAGGGGCATGCCATAGGTTTGAACCCTACCGCAGGACAAAAACCTAGTATTTAAGTGGAGAAGGGTAGAGGGGCGGACTCATTATCCACTGAGTTTCGAACCTTGTGCCATTAGCCCTCGTGGATTTCTCGGTTATTAAATGAAAAAAGGTAACGAACTCAATGTGATTTTGGATATTTTAAAGTTCAGTAGTTTTCCATTGAGTAGCAATAGAGAAACTTTCTGGACAACTGACCTTTCTGGTATCTTTAAAGCTGCCTGCTTGTTTTTGTATGGTTGATACAGGATGCCAAGATTTGAAAGTTAGTGAGATTGTCTTTCATATTTTTGCTCTCTATCACATGGTTTTCCATATGCAGAAAATATATCAGGATGTTCAACTAAGCTAGCTTTATCATATATGTGTAACCATATTTATGACTGCTTAGTTATAAACTGCATGTATTTGTAGAAAGAATAATTTTCCTGCAATCTGTGAGAATGTCGAAGTCATAGCCAAATTGCCTGTAATGCACTTTTGCTGATAACGAATAACCAACCAATTTGTCCCACTGATTTAACTTCTCAGATACATGTGAGTCAGAGTAGGTATCATGAAAATGGCCAACGAGGAATCTTCTTTGTTACCTTTGGAAGATCTTTAGCATCTTTTAACGAGAGATATTTGGTCCAGCTTCTCATTTTTCGTGATTGGACTACAGATAAACTTTATTTAGACTTTTACATGTAATGGTAGCCTATGGTGCCTAATATTGGGACCCTTTACCTATATATATCATGCAGCTAGTGACTGTTAATGGAGACCTTGTCACTCCCATGAACGTGGATGGTCAAAAGTGGCTAACCACAAGAGAATGTGTTTCAAGATTGTTTTGATGAACATAGCAATGGTCCTACTCTTGAATGGAATCTGTACTATTTCCATTTCTACTCTTTCACTTTGAAGACTAATGCTTTTGGAGTCCCATCTATTCTTCTCTGCCATTGCAGCACCATGGCTTTTGGTATTGCATTTTTACTTTATGTGCACCTGACTGCCAATAACAATTATCCCTTGCTTGGATTTGCTTTTTCCATATAAGGTGCAATTTGATTGATTGTTGAAGTTTCTAAAACTAGAACACGGTGCTCAAAATGCTTTTGGCATATTCATGTACATGGTATTACATGCATTTGATTAGTGTCTAGAAACTCGATAAAGCTTAATTTAATCTAGATTTTTGTTTTGTTTTGTTTTTTGTTGGCTGAAGACCAGGATACCCTATGTTTTAGAAGAATGGTAAGAAAATCATGTTGCTTTACTACAAGAAAAGCAGTTTCTTGTTTGTTTACAGCGAGAGATTGTTTCCATTTCTTGCCCTTGTAATTTGACTCTGTTGTCAAATTGTCTGTACGATAGTGTGTTGTTTTTTGATAATATCAGATTTGCAGTCTTTAAGCATCAGCAGGAAGACGCGACGAGAAAGACAAATTTATTTAGTGTGTTGGTCAATTTTGGTGGCTGGTTAGGCCATGATTAAACTAGGAATGTTTATCTAGTGAAAACGATGGGCTGGTTCAGCAATTGATGATAGTAGTTATCTGTATACTTCCATCGCTTTACTTTTGAATCGCATGAACTTATCAAGTTTGTATATATACACACATAAACTACTTTTTACATATGCAAAAGATAGGCTGCCTTTCTTAGTTATTCAGTAGACGTTGCTGCTAGTGGGTGGGTCTATTTTCTACCCAAAAGAAGCTAAAGAAAGCAGTAGTGTGAGAGCAAATAAATGTAGAAATGACATCAGGTAGCCACTCTAAAAGGTTGCTATTTAAGAATTAGCCGGTGCGTCCTGAATCTTAATTTTTCAGGACAAAAATATCCTGAGTTATTCAGAAGTTAAGATTTTTAGTTTAAAATTTCAGGACAGAATAAGTATTGGTTAAGCTCTACATAGCATCCTTGGGAATGCTTGTCCCAGCATCTAGTAGATAGATATCATAAAAGGGCCAAACGGCTTTACGTTAGGAAGACTTGAAACACTTTCCCAAAGCAGAGAACAAGTAAATCATGTGTGTGTTTTGAAATCTCCATTTATCATTGGATTCGTGAAAGTAGCCAATTGTAGGCTAGGAGATAAAATCAAAAGGAATAAAGGTAATATTAAACCTAGTAAGGATGATGCGATTGCTATGCTTTTGGAATATTGGCAAAGGAACTAATCAAAGTTGCGTAACAAAGTCTGGATTTGATCCAACTTTCTGAATCTAGTTACTTTTCTACCTAGTCCTAGTTAGTTTTTGTTATTAATATTAACTTTAAGGCAAGGGGAGGTTATGGTGATATTATGATATACTCTAGTATCAACACCACTCCGTATAACATCTGTTCTTAATATATTAAAGAGCAAGGTACCAAATTAGTCGGTTGGTCAGAATTAATTGCATTTGCTGGTTAAATAGTATATAATATATATATATATATATATATATATATATATATATATATATATATATATATATATATATATATA
>MCJB01019105.1:81477-122984 GCA_002018475.1 Nicotiana obtusifolia | reverse complement strand
ATGGCGAGCCTGATGCTCGCGAGTTCCGGAACTGTCGTGGGGCACTAGTTGCAAGCGGTGCCGAACTCCTCGAAAAATGGGGTCTTACACCACCCCTAGAATCACCAGAGTACCCTGCCAATCTTGACCTCTTATGCTGGTACCTTTCCTGCTCTCTATCCACCCTTTGCTGGCGCTTACGTTCCTCTAACGTCTGGGCATAAGCCTGGATACGAGAAATATCCATGCCCTCTATCAAGGATGCCGTAGTGCACTCGTTTATCAAATGGGGTCCCAACCCGTTCACAAACAGATGGACCTATCGCCCATCTCGGCGACCATGTGGGGAGCATACCTTGCTAAAGAGTCAAACTGCATGTTGTATTCTCGTACGCTCATAGTACCTTGCTTAAGGTTCAAGAATCTGTCAGCTCTAGCCCGTCGTACCTCAACTGGTAGGTAATGATGAAGAAATGCTTCAGAAAATTCATTCCACACAGGTGGGGGAGCATTTGGACCCCTGGATCTCTCCCAACTATCATACTAGGAGACTGCTAAATCTCACAGCCGATAAGAAGCCAACTCTACTGCCTCTGTATCACTAGCATGCATAACCCGTAGCGTGCGGTGTATCTGATCAATAAAAGCTTGTGGGTCCTCTTCGGGGTCTGACCCAGTAAACACTGGAGGATCTAGGTTAATAAATACACGAACTCTGGTACTAGCCGGTTTATCAGCAACACCAGTATTATGCCTCTGTGTCTGAGAAGCTACCAAATTAGTCAACAATTGGACCGCAGTTCGCAAGTCCGGATCTGTAGCATTGGAAGATGGGACTGGGGAAACTAGGTGGTTTCTGATATTTTCTGGGGGAGGAGGAGTAGATGAAGTCTGGGAAGGCGTTTCACTTTGGCCTTCCATCATACGGGGCAATTGACTGGTCCCCTCTCCGGCAATTATATCAAGCCGTCCACTATTAACTTGCTTTCCAGTCGAAAGCATTGCTGTAGGAAAACAAGGCAATCATTAGAGATGAAACACTTACGACTTAGCTCTAAGCACGATCTAGATTCAGAAATAAGGTTAACATTCCTAAATGTCGGGTAGCCTCCTGGTTATAAAATGTGGCGCGCAACACACCTATAACCAAGACCCTACTAGACACGGCTCATAGACAAATCCTAGGACACGACCTTGCTCTGATACCACTTCCTGTCACGACCCAACCTAGGGGGGCCGCGACCGGGCACCGGACCCCGCTTGCAGAGTGCCGGCAAACCCTTCACCTGACTGCCCTTATTACTTATAAGGTGTATCGCACTCACAGGGATGGCGAGTGATAATATAACGACAGTGGTAATAATAACATTAGCCTTCCGTGATACTGTACTACATCATAAACATGCGTTTATACACAACGTAGCCAACTGGGCTACAATACAAAACTAACAACATGGTACATACGTTTGCCGACAAGGCGATTCCACTACGCATAGCCCAACACTTATCTATGCACATACTAACAATTGTCTATTGAGCCTCTATAGAAACATGAAAAATACAACCTACGTCGGAACAGGGCCCCGACATGCCCAATACATCTATACAAAAATGCATACCCAAGTATAGCAAGTCCGGAAGATGAACCTTGCTATGTCTGCTGAACTGGTAGTCTACTGTGGTGGGGGAGCTCCGTCTGTCAATCTATTAGGACCTGCAGCACGATATGCAGCGTCCACAAAGTAAAGGACGTCAGTACGAAATATGTACTGAGTATGTAAGGCAGAAGTACAATGTGAAAACAATAATATAGGCATTAGGATAGAAACAGACAACTCATAGTGACTGAATCGCCTCTGAAGGCGGCCAACCGTAACATTATCATTATAAGACCTATTTCCATCATTACAGAGATTGAGATAGATTTCCGCCCTTACAAGGTTTTCCAGTTTCATATACGTTCACATTACCGGATGCATTACATAATCATTACCTTCGACCACTTCCTGCGCCATTGTGGGCTTGTCATTTTCATATTCATTTAATGATACCGTAACCAATTACACGAACGTACCATGTCAAATCACATAGTCATTACTTTAAACAATTACATTACATACACCCATGCAGAATCATAATCAATAAACATGCCTCTGTGGGCTTTATCGTTAACTTACCAACTGATCAGTGGTGACTGCCCATCCGAATCTTAATTCGGCCTGGTGTTAATATAAATGCACAATAGGTGCCTGCCCGGCCGACTTACAGAACGGCTCGGTGTATAACTGCCCGTCCGGCTTTAGCTCGGCCCGGTGTAATAAAACATATACATATATATATAGTTGCACACTAGGTGCCTGCCCGGCCGACCTATAGAACGGCTCGGTGTATAAACAACTATTGCATGCTAGACTCATTTAATCATTTCTTCATTAGGCGTGGTCATACAAATTCAATCATACATACACACACATATACACGCAACACATAGCAAGCTTACTCACGACTTGTGTCCTCACTTGTTATACTTATTACCCCTTCTTCCTCATGCACTTACGAATATCTTCTTTTTTTTGTTATCGACATAATTATAGGACTCGAAGACTTCCATCAACATTATTACTACGAAGCAACGGTAATCTTTTCATGTAGGGGAGAACGACATACGCAATACTAGCTTCTAAGAGTAGAGTAATCTTTAGGGCTCATTTGTAGCATTGTACTCAATAGGAGTCGTGCAAAAGAAAGAACGGTATAGTCTTACATACCTGGTGCTTATTGCGTCGGCTCTTGGCTACGCAATTCGTCACAATTCTTTAATCTACAATTAAAGAATAGCTTAACGGTTGCTTACTACGCTTGATAGCCATTATCAACAAAAATTCCCAAATTTCATGTAGTGATTCTCTACACTCCTTCTTCCCCTAAACTTCATTAAGGGTATGTACAGCACATGCAACCTATTTACAACCCACAATGTTCATGATTCATTGTTGTTTAACTTAATTTATTTGACTCTGCAGCTCCTATTTCTATTTTAAGTCCCCATACGCACATAACCCGCCTACCATGAACGTTTGGGGGAAAACCACATGAAAGGGAGTAGTAACTTACCTTGCATGCGAATTATTCAGCCTCCTTCCTTGATTCCTTCAATTTCTAGGTCTTTGTCCACAAATGGGGTTTGTAGAAGGAGCAGGGATTCAACTGTTGACCCTCTATGTTCTTCAATTCCTTTGTTTACTTCCGTTAACCTTCAACCGAGGATTTGGAAGAAGGGAATTGGGTGGCTTTGATGCTATGACTTGAGAGAAGTCTTTGGGAGCTTTTCACTCTTGCTGGGAATCAGAAAAAATGAGGAAGGGACGGGTTTGGGGTCCCTTATATAGGTCTAGGGGTAAAAAGCCACGGACCTGAAAATGTCCAAAATGCGATCGCATACCCATCACAGACAGGGTATGCGGTCCGCATTTTGGTCGCAGATTCTGCCCTAGAAAATCTGTCGCACTATGCGACGTAGAAGGGTCAGAAATGCGGTTCGCATTTCCAAAATGCGATCGCATTCTAGTCGCATTTCGGACATCAGTTTCAGCCTAGTGTTCTGCCTCACTCTGCGATGGGGAATGTTCATTCTGCGATCGCATTCACCAAATGCGATCGCATTTTGGGTCGCATTTTTGACAATCCCCCAGCCCAGGGTTCTGTTCCACTCTGCGATGGAACCTGTCAATTTTGCGGTCGCATTTGTCTTCTGCGGTCTGCATTTTGACCGCATTTTGCTACTTTTGCTTCCTTTGAAATTTTTTGACCATTTTTCGGGTTCTTGGTTCTTTTTACATAACTACCCCTTTAGCATAATTAAATGAACGTATTTTTTTTTTACGGGTTGTAACATGCAGGGTGCTAGGGTGTTCTCTAAGATTGACTTGAGATCGGGGTACCATCAGTTGAAGATTCATGATTTGGATGTTTTGAAGACGGCTTTTCGGATTAGATATGGCCACTATGAGTTTCTAGTGGTGTCCTTCGGTTTAACTAATGCCCCGCGGAGTTTATGAATTTGATGAACCGGGTGTTCAGGCAATATATTGACTCATCTGTCATTGTCTTTACTGATGATATTTTGATCTACTCGCGTAGCATAGAGGAGCACGAGCATCATTTGAGAGTGGTGCTTCAGACCCTGCGGGAATAGAAGCTATATGCTAAGTTCTCAAGTGTGAGTTTTGGTTAGATTCTGTGGCATTCTTAGGGCATGTTGTATCAGGCGAGGGTATTAAGGTAGATCCCAAGAAGATCGAAGCAATTCAGAGTTGGCCTCGTCCTATCACAGCGACCGAGATCAGGAGCTTCTTTGGGTTAGCAAGTTATTATCATCGGTTTGTGGAGGGCTTCTCATCTATTGCAGCACCTTTGAGTAGATTGACCCAGAAGGGTGCTCCATTCTGATGGTCCGATGATTGTGAGGCGAGCTTTCAGAAGCTCAAGACTGCCTTGACTTCAGCACCGGTGCTAGTGTTGCCTTTCGGTTCAGGAATGTATACTGTGTATTCCGACGCTGCACGCGTTGGCCTGGGTTATGTATTCATGCAGGAGGGGCGAGTTATTTCATATGATTCACGTCAGTTGAAGCCCCACCAGAAGAATTACCCCGTACATGATTTGGAGTTGGCCGCGATAATTCATGCTCTTAAGATTTGGAGATATTATCTTTATGGGGCGTCCTGTGAGGTTTACACCAATCATCGTAGCTTGCATCATTTTTTCAAGCAGAGGGATCTCAATTTGAGGCAGCGTAGGTTGCTTGAGCAACTGAAAGATTATGATATTACCATCCTTTATCACCGGGTAAGGCGAAAGTTGTTGCGGATGCCTTGGGAAGAAAGGCACAGAGTATGGGTAGTTTTGCATTCATTTCAGCAGAGGAGAGTCCATTAGCTTTGGACATTCAGTCCTTGGCTAACAGAATTGTGAGGTTGGATATTTCAAAGCCCAGCCGAGTTCTTGCATGTGTCATCGCCCAGTCTTCACTATTCGAGCAGATCAAGGCTCGCCAGTACGACGATCCGCACTTACTGGTTCTCAGAGGGACAGTACAACAGGGAGGTTATTATCGGTGAAGATGGTTTTCTGTGACTCCAGGGTCGTCTATGTGTCCCTAATGTTGATGGATTGAGAGAAAAGATTCTAGAGGAGGCACACAGTTCTCGACATTCTATACAGGTGCTATGAAGATGTATCGCGACCTGAGGCAGCATTATTGGTGGTGACGGATGAAGAAGGACATAGTCGAGTATGTAGCGAGGTGCCTAAATTGCCAGTACGTTAAATATGAGCATCAAAAGCCAGGTGGCCTACTCCAGCAGATGGTCATACCTGAGTGGAAATGGGAGCGCATCACTATGGACTTCGTAGTTGGGTTGCCGCGGACCTTGAGGAAGTTTGATGCAGTTTGGGTCATTGTTGACAGGCTGACTAAGTCAGCACACTTCATTCCGGTCGCGACCACGTATTCTTTAGAGAGATTGGCCGAGATCTACATTTAAGAGATTGTTCCGTTGCATGGTGTGCCTATTTAAATCATATCAGATAGAGGCCCTCAGTTTACTTTGCATTTCTGGAGGGTAGTACAGAGTGCGTTGGGGACCTGGGTACAACTCAGCACAGTCTTTCATCCGCAGAGCGACAGGCAGTCGGAGCGGACTGTTCAGATCTTGGAGGATATGCTCAGAGCATGTGTGATTGACTTCGGAGGGCAGTGGGATCGATTTTTGCCTTTGGCCGAGTTTACTTACAGCAACAATTATCAGTCCAACATCAAGATGGCTCTATTTGAGGCTTAATATGGTCGGCGATGTCGTTCACCCATCGAATGGTTTGAGCCTGGCGAGGCTAAGTTATATGGTACTAATTTGGTGAAGGATGCCTTGGAAAAGATAAAGTTGATTTAGGAGCGACTTCGCACAGCACAGTCAAGACAGAAGAGCTACGCGGATCAAAAGGCGCGTGATTTATCATTTATGGTGGGAGAGAAGGTTTTCTTGAAAGTCTCGGCGATGAAGCGAATCATGAGGTTCGGGAAGAAGGGCAAGTAGAGCCCAAGGTTTATAGGTCCATTTGAGGTGTTGAGGCGAGTTGGGGAGGTTGCTTATGAGCTTGCTTTGCCTCCCATGCTATCGGGAGTTCATCCGGTCTTCCACGTGTCTATGCTCCGGAAGTATCATGTCGACAGGTCTCATGTGTTAGACTACAACACGATTCAGCTAGATGAGAGCCTAGGTTACGAGGAGGAGCCACTTGCCATTGTTGACAAGCAGGTTCGCCAGTTGAGGTCCAAAAAGATTTCTGCGGTAGGAATTCAGTGGAGGGGTCAATCGGTCGAGAAAACGACTTGGGAGACCGAGGAGGACATACGGAGCAGATATCCACACTTATTCGGCACTCCAGGTATGATTCTAGACCCATTCGAGGACGAAAGTTTGTTTAAGAGGTGGAGAATGTAACGACCCGACCCGTTGTTTTGCTTTCCAGAACCATGTTCCCTTGAATAAGACTCCCTGTATGTGCTTTTACTATTTTATGACTTGCGGGGATGATTAGTTCGGGTTTGTAAGGTTTCGGGATGAAATCAGAACACTTAGTTCCTTATTATTGACCTAAAAAGAGTTAAGTTTGACTTGGGTCAACATTTGTAGTAAACGGCCTCAGAACCGGGATTTGACGGTTCCAATAGGTTTGTATGATTATTTAAGAGTTGTGCGTGTGTTCGGATTGGGTTTTGGATGACCCGGGACCGTTTCAGCGCCTAAAGTTGAAAGTTGGCGCATTAAAGGTTTTAAAGTTCTTAAAATTTGTTTTGAAGTAGGTTTTGGTGTTATCGAGGTCCGTTTGAGATTCCAAGCATGGGAATAGCCCTGTATGGTGATTTAAGACTTGTACGCAAAATTTGGTATCATTCCGAGTAGTTTAAGTATGGTTCGGCGTGTTCGGAGTGAGTTGGAAGAACTTGAAGTTCATAAGTTGATTTGATTTGATTTGGAGTGTAATCCTTAGTTTTGATGTTATTTCACGCGTTCCAAGGGTTCGAGCGAGTCTGTTTTATGATTTTAAACTTGTTGGTGTGTTTGGACGAGGCCTCGGATGCCATTCAGGCGATGCGCGGAACTCATTTAGACTTGGAAAAGAGGCTGAAGCAGCAGTCTTTTGGTGCAATCACACCTGTCGCAGATGCGAGCACGCAGAAGCGAGCTAATTTCCGCAGAAGCGGCCAGACATGGGCTGGCTAGTGATCGCAGAAGCGGAACAGGAGCCACACCTGCGAATGTGCAGGTGCGAAGGAGTTGATCACAGAAGCGGGGAAGGCCGCAGGTGCGAGGGGCGAGCCATAGAAGCGGGCTCACAGATACGGTGCCCTTTCCGCAGGTGCGCCCAAAGCTGGGCTGGGTGTCTTCCGCACAAGTGGTGTCGCAGGTGCAACCCAAGATCCGCAGAAGCGGAAATGCTGGAGGTAGTGAGGTCTTTTTATGTCTAGACTTAGGCCATTTTAGCTCATTTCTTTCATCCCTTAGGCGATTTTGGATCTCTTTGAAGAGAGGTTTTCACCTAATACTTTGGGGTAAGTAATTTGTATATAAGATGAGTTTAATACATGTATTTTTGGGTAGATTCTTAGCATATAAAGTGTAGAAATTGTGGGTTTAGTTGAAAAACCTAGGTTTTGATAAAAATGGATTTAACCACGAAAATGATTATGGAATTGGTTGAAAATTATATATATGAGTTCGTGAGGTTATGGGTAACAATTAGCTTCGAATATTTTCGGAATCAGGGCATGTGGGCCCGGGGGTGAATTTTAGGAATCTTTCAATTTGGGTTAGGTAATTACTCTAATTGCTAAACTATTAACTTTTGAGCGTATATTGATTAGTTTACATAACATTTGGCTAGCTTCAGATTATTCGGCACCAAGTTGGGTCCTTAGAGTGAATTTGTGGCTGGAAAGTAACTTTGAGGCGAGGTAAGTCTCTTGCCTAACCTTGCAAGAAGGAATTTATCCCATAGGTGATTTAAATTGCTATTTGATTTTAATTGTGGGGGCTACGTAACCATGTGGTGATGAGAGTCCCTGTGTAGCTACTAATTGTGCTTAACTCCAGGTAGTTTAGGACCCAAATCATGAAATACTCGTGATCTTTGAACCCTACTTGTTAATTAAAGTGCTTAAATTATATTGAAACTTGTTAAAGGATTTGTAAAGACCCAATTTCACTTGCTTGAATTTTGGCACATCACTTGACCATTAGTAAAGATTGTGCTTCTTGTGTATTAGCCTTATAATAGCTTTTAAATCGGGTGTTCATAAAGTAATCTCTCTTCTTGTGGAGCGGACCGAACACCTTAACAGTACAATAGATGCATCTACGGTTCGTGCCGCTCGATCCTCGACAGTGTACACATTATTCCGGATCGGGCCATACGACCTCGGCATAAATCGTGCGTGTTAATGCTTGAAGCCCGAATACACATGATATTATTTTTGATGAATTGAGAGGTTATAATTTATTTATTTGTTCAAAATTTATTTGGA
Organism: Nicotiana obtusifolia; assembly: GCA_002018475.1. Classification (NCBI taxonomy): domain Eukaryota; kingdom Viridiplantae; phylum Streptophyta; class Magnoliopsida; order Solanales; family Solanaceae; genus Nicotiana; species Nicotiana obtusifolia. The sequence goes on along the minus strand of MCJB01019105.1, from coordinate 114,418 downwards.
ATTAGTATAATGTTAATGAAAGACTTTTGAAATTTATTGTTGGTTAAAGAATCATTTAATCACTGCTGCCATTGTGTTAATATTATCATTCACATATTTTATGCCTGTTTAGCATTTCTGTATTTTATTGTTAGCTCATAGTAAGTGTTGACTTCGACCATTCGTCACTACTTCTTCGAGGTTAGACTGGATACTTACTGGGTACATATTGTTTATGTACTCACGCTACAGTTTTGCACTAATCGTATAGGATCTGAGACAGGTGCATCTAGCAGTCATACCGGCACGCGCACCCGATACCCGAGGCTTAGTGGTGAGCTGCTTTCCGAATCCGTTGTGCAGCACTCGGAGTCTCTCTTTTGCATTACTTTCTGTCTACTCTGTTCCAGACAGTAGTTTAGTGTTTTGTATATTCTATTAGTAGCTCATACACTTGTGACACCAGGTCTTGGGATTACGCTAGTAGACATTTGATGGCTTTTGAGTATTTGTTTCACCACACTTGTTCTTATATTAGTTTACACTTTATTTTATTAAATTTTTCACCTCTTACTTACTTAATAAATAGAAATCAATTATTTCAAAATTGTTAAAAGGAATAAATACATGGTTAATTCACCTTAACTTGCCTAACGACGATATTGGACATCATCACGGCCTATAAAAAATTGTGTCGTGACGCACAGATCATTTTCTCGTCATATTATTAGAGTGACTCTTCCTTATTCTTGATATTTTCAATTGTTGGACCCCCATGACTAGATACTTCTATCAAAATTGTGTTGAGTATCATTATATTACAAGCTTAATACCTACATGAGTAGTACGAAACACAAAAGAATTCAAGACTATGAAAAATAAAGGAAAATAGGAGATGAAAGGGATAGGTTCTGGAATCTGGAGATGACATATAGGAGAAGCAAAAGTCATACTGGAAGTTGCATTACATGGCCACTTACCTTTATCCTCTTTCTTAGGAGGGAAAATAAAAGCTTGGAACATGAGATTATAATACCAAAGCTATAGTGAAGGACTGGCTAGAATATGAAAACTCATAATAGTAGTCATAGATGAAAAATGGGCCGGATATTGATCATTGTTTGTTAGTTGTCAAGGTTTATCATCCCTTCCCGTAAAATATAATAAATGTGTTATCAGATGATGAGTTCAAAAGCATAGAGATCTCGTGTGATGCAAAATGATAAAAACTCAATTGATTCTGATTTTCAGTACGTCTAAGATGATTCCTAGAGATCCCCTAACCGCTTCAAGAGGGCTTAATACTTTAATTTGTAGTTGTATGCCCTCTTGAAGTATTTGGGGGAACTCTTGGGTTTGCTTTGATAATGACAACTTTGAGTAGACGTCCATATTGAGTCATGAGGTAATTTGCTCCTTCAATTACTCCTACTACTCATGACTCCTTTGAAATGAAATATAGTCTAACATTCTGTTAACTATCATTATATTACACTATACTTTCATTTTTAGCTCTTTTCATATCTATGAGAAAATGTACTTGCGTATAGGTTACTGACATTACAATCATTAAAATGGGTCATTGGGTGATGAGGAAATCGGACTTAAAAGTGGGTAATAGGTGAATTGAATTCTTTAATAATTAATTAGTGTTACTTTTTGTATCGAAAATTGTTTGTTATTTGAAAAGTGTTTGTTATAAAAAAAAAAAAAAAAAAGAAGGTACAATTTAATAGGTATTTCCTAGTTACTATCTGAAAAAGTTAAAGGGACGCCGATAGCGGATGGCGGGCGGATCAAGCAAGATTGAGATACAGGGCGCACATGTTATCTTAGGCAAATTTTATTATCGAAATGAAAGAGTAAAATAAAAATTTATAAGGCATAACATAAGTTCGCAAGGTATGCACGCTTTTTGGGTTCGATGATGGTGTAGCTCAGGAGACAAATCCGTGATGTATGTTGGGCCAAAGCGAACAATACATGTCATAGACAAGAAGGGATGCACATGTCACCTAAGTTAAATCCCGCATCAAACTGAGAGAAAAAAGTAAAGATTCTTATAAGGCACAACACAAATTCACATGATACGCGTACTTTTGGTCTCAATGATAGCGTAATCCGGAGACAAATTTATTAGGTGTGTTGGTCCAAAGTGGACAATGCATGCCATTTACGTGGGTCTTGATAATTTACCCTACGCTTAAAGTATGAAAATTTGTTACAATATCAAATTAACTAAAAGGCAATACTTTGTTATCTGAAAAATAAGGCAAGTAACCTTCATTTTCCTCTATCTTGCAATTTATTATATTCTTAGTCTTTATTAATTAATTTATATACATAATATCATCTTGCCGCTCCAACCAACACTTAATTATAAGCCAAAGCAAAAAAAGAAAGTTTTTAATAATAAACTCTTTGAATAAACGAGGCTTTTGGGATAGAAAAAATTACATATAAGAATAATCCCAATTCGATATATCTAGTTAATGTTAAATTAAACTAATAGTGTAAATTAAAATTTCATCACGGCACTATTAGTGAATATAAGTTAAATTTATTTTTTGATGCCCTCTTTTTTCAAGTATTTAGTTTTTCTAAACAGAGTCGAATGTGAGATTAACTCATGACATATAACCTTAGAAATTACAACTCATATGGAAAGGAAAGGGTACAGCACGTGCACTTAAATTCAAATTGTTTTTCAGAATGTTACCAACTTTAGCTTAGAAAGTTTTTATGCATCAAGAGAAAAGTGGTGCTGTTTTAAGAAGACTAATAAATTGCTCTTAAGAACTCTTTCGGAGACTGACATCTAGAGACGATTCTTCTATATGTAAAATATTGTTTCATTTAAAAAAACAAAAAATTTCAATACACAAACTTGACTTTCTTGACATTCTAGTGCTACAGTATCTTTTTGAGTAAAGTTATTAGTTTAACTGAAATATTGACTTAATTCCAATTGTTTATGCTATAACTATCAGTATACAGATATAGGGTACAACAACAGGTTATATATGCAATTTAGTTGTCACAATTTCACTTTATTACCCCAAATGGTGTAGCAACCAAATTTCATCTGAGGCATTATTCTCTTTTTTGCTTTCTCTTTTCCAAAAAATAAAACAGAAAAAGAAAGTAATAGAACTTAATGGCATGTATATCCTAACCCACGATAATTCTACTAATCAACTATAGTGATCTTTATGCTCTAATTTCTTATTAATTTAGCTAGATTCATATTTAATACTAATTTGATAACTAATTAAGAGTAGTTACTTAAAATATGGCAATAAATTAAAAATGAGACATAATAAAGCAACAAATTTATGGCAAGTAGTTGTTAGGCCACATTACAACCACATATGAATTATAATTGGATGTTAGACCAAAATATTATATATAGTACAGTCTAATAGATGGATTTATTACTACAATTGAACAAAAAAAAGGTTTAGAAATATAGTAGTATCTAAAACCAGAATGCAGGTTTACGTTTACCACAACCCCAGATTTGGTTACCAACTTGAAAAACCCAGTCGCAGACTTGGTTTTGTCAATTCTTCTTGTGCACCAAAATTCATTCAAATCAACTTCTTTTGCACAGCATATCATAATTGGAACGTGAATCTAAGGCTACCACCAAACTCTGCAGTGATAGTAAAAAGCCCAAAAATCTCAACCAGTATGACCGTGGAAACCCATGATTTTGCTAATAAAGAAGAGGTTCGTGAAACCATTTTCAAGGTGCTAAAGATTTTTTAAAAAATTTCCCTTCTGTTCAAAGTGTTTATACTCTTTTTGATTTCATTTTATGTAGCACTATTTACATATTGATCCTTTTCAAAAGAATATCATTTTTTTATATTTAAAAATAATTTAAATTAAAATTCGTGTTTTACTAGTAATATACCTTATTAGTCTTGTACAAATTATACTACGTTATTACAAAAAGGATGGGGAGGGATTTCAGAAAATGAAATATCGTGATTATATACTTAGCTAATGTTCATATTTGCAGGTGCTAAAGAATTGACATACTTTAGATATTAACTGCAAAAAGATCTTCGATGAACTGAACGCGATGGCACAAAATTATAGGGATTATTGCTTAGTGCTGGTCGATGGTCGACCAGCATTGCAACCAACTTTTAAGGTTATATTGCCTTATCGGTACGTTCAGATGGGAAGTAATAGCACTGGCGTTATCATATCAACTAATTCTAGTGATGGGAATTGCTTGCTTTGCAAAAATGAGCTCGTTGGTAATTTGAAAGTAACAGGGATGTTATGTTCCCATATGTTTCATATCAATTGTATTAGAATTTGGCGTGGAGAAAATAATGGGTGTCCATCTTGTGTTGTCAATGTTGATGGCCTAGCTGATTCCATGTTATCCAGCATGAAACTTTAAAGTTAGGTTTATTAAACAAAGATTTTAATAGTATTCATTAGAAGAACTATCGAATTGCTGAATAAAACTGGAATATGTGCTAGTTGTTAATTTGATATCTTTTTTGAAACCTCCTAAATTTGCTGAGAGATATGGAGGCTTATGTTAAGTAGAAATAATTTTCCATGATATATAGTTAATACGAGTGAGTTATAGTTTATACTACATTTACAACAACGAGATAAACTATGTATAAAAAAAGAAGATAAGAACTATCTAAACAAAACCTAAAGAATTAGGAACTATCAAATCTGAAATATCAAAAGAATACGAATTACATAATTATCAGTTGTTACACCCTCGGAAGTTGGTGTTCTTGGCAACAACCAACTTGAAAAATTGCTTGACAAAAGAGGCTTTGTGTCATGACCAAAGACCATCTAATCGGGACGGCACCTAACCCTAATGCTAGGTAAGCCAAACAAAAAAAAAAGGTTATTCAAATAACATAGTACTAATAACAAGAACTAAAATGATTGGATTCCAAACAAACTCTCAAGGACTGGTAGTACAAGTGATGAGCTACTACTGTCACGATCCCAATTTTCCTCCGTAGGATGTGATCGCGTCCAAATGCACACCTCAAAGGAGGTATGAAACGGTCGTTTGCAATTATAGAAACCCAACTAAGAGTTGCGGTCGAATCCACAGGGAGCTAAGATGGGAGTTAGATATATATATTTCAATGTGCATAATTGAATTATCGAGATTGCACTTCCACAAAAAGATTGATTTTCTATTTCTAATTTTACTCTATTGATTGCAACATAAAGAAAGAAGACTACAGATAATTATTTGGGGTTTTTCGAAATTGATAAAAAGCCTAGCGCTATAATCATTACCTAGGTGTTTGCCTAATGGAATAAAGACTTTAATACTTGTTCTGTTGACTGGGGTGTATTATAGCTATCAACTCTAAATTACTCTCCCAATACCTCTTGGTGAAAGAGTGATTTCGCCCAATTTGGCTTTCTCAAGACCAAATGGGTATCACACAAAAAAGTTGATAAAAGCTCAAGTCGGGTTATTACTATCTCTAGGTTGAACCCTTTAATTGGGTAAATCAACCTCTCAATTGACCCAATTCCTTGTTAGCCAAGTTATCCTAGACTAGGTATCTCTTTCTCAAGAAGAGACTAAGTCAAATAGGCATGAAATTATGTTTGCAACCATTAATTTCTCAAATTAAAGCATGAACTAAGCTAAATAATGAATACCCAATCATAAACAAGTACTAAATTAAATACTCATAAGGTTTACACACTATGGTTGGGTCACAACCTTAGTAAAAACCTAGCTACTCGTACTTGGGTTTGAAGAAAATGAAGAAAAAAGACTAATTAAACTCATAATGAAAGCTTAAAATAATTAAATCTATTGTAAAATACACCAAAGCAAAGTAAACTTTCAAAAATGGCAAAGAAAAATGGCTATAGTAATGCTGATGTTCAAACTTGACCAAATTTTCTAAAACTCGTCTATTTATACAAGGTTAAAAATCTCGGACAAAAATGCCCCTCGGGAGGTTCTACGGCCGCACAATTCCATCTGCTGTCCGTAGATTTCTTCATCTGACAGGAGCTGGAGTTCTGCGGCGGCACAATTCTGAATAGCGGTCCCGAAGCAACTTTTCTCTGGTCCGCAGATTTAGAACTGCGACTGCAAGACAATCTTCTGCGGTCCACAATGTTAGGGTTGCGGCCGCACAAATATTGTGCGATCCGCAATGCACTGAGGTTCTGGACTTGGTAATTTGAATACTCTCTGATCATGACTTCTAGCCCAGCTTTTGCGGGCGCACAATTCATGTGCGGTCCACAATTTGCACAATTGACTGTAGATATTTCCTTCTTTGTTTGCGGTCGCAGATAAAATTCTGCGGTCCGCAATTTCTTATGCGGCCGTAGAATTCCTTCTGCGGACCGCACATTTGGTGCTTCTGTGCCGTTTTATTTTCTTGTGCTTAGACTGTTCCTTTTTGAGTCGGATTTCATCTCGGGAGCCCAACTTCTAGCATTCCTGCAATTTTGCACAATTTCATTAGTTCTGGGAACATAATTTAATTCTTTAGACTAAAACAAAAATTAAAAGGCGCTAATAAGTAGTCAAAATCCCCACTTATCAACTCCCTCAAACTTAAGTCTTTGCTTGTCCTCAAGCAAACAATTCAGTTCCCACCTCCAAAAGTTAAGGGTCATTTCAGCGAGTCAAAGGTGTGCCATCCACACATCAGTTAGGACCAACAATTACCCACACTACTTATGTATTATCAACAAGGCGATAAGTTAAACATTTGTGCACATATAGTTCTAGAGTGACATTTGAGCAGCAAAAGTTGACTTTACTCATCAAGGACTCTTTCTTTATCATGTAGGTCATGGTGGATTCTAAAATCTTCCTCCTCTACCTTCCGGCTGCCTGGCTCACTTAAGAATTTTAGCACTCAATCCAAAGATTTATGAAAGGTTCACTCATCTCTCTCAAGAAAATGTTGCAAGTACGGCTTCAAGTACCATAGGCTTGCCCCTCATGTAGATCGCCACTAATATAAGCTCACTCGGCTTGAAATTAAATAGGACTTCTTTCAGGATGTAATGAAGGCTTTTGCATTAGGGTTGGATACAATATAGTTGAGTGGCTACACCTTTTCTTAAGCACTCCATCTTTTTTATTCTTGGCTCACACTTTGCCAATTCTTTGAGCCACTTTCTGTTCCTTGGGGGAATAGAGAGACTTAACATCACACTTTCTTGATCATTATATTCATTTTCTCCCTCTTTTATTTCTCCATGTTTAGGATCATTACCTCTTTGAATCCCTTCAAACCTTCCACTTATTCACTTTTTTGCATTTTTCTTTTTATTCTTTTCTTTTCCTGCCATTCCTTCTCATCATTTCTTTTTTTTTTCTTTTGCCTTGATGCCTTTTTTAATTTCTTCGTCTCTCCCCCAAACTTACATTTTTAGCCAATTATTTCACAAGAGTGTTAAGAAAAGCTCGGGTGCCAAGAGAGGGTCACGACAAAAAGGGTAAAGGCTTGTAACATGGTTATCAAATAAGAAAGCCTCGAGGCTCAAATGGGTTGACTAGGGATAAAAATATTGGTAGGTAATAGAGAATCCAAACGGGCCACGGAAAGCCTACAATCACTTTTCAAGAAAAGCAACACTTAGGATTTCACCTTGAAATACATTCGGGGCAAGTTCTAAACATTTCGCACGGATTCTTGGACTAGCAACAAAGTATCTCACCTCTCACACAACTGGATTGTTAAAGAGGATAGACTCGAGGTCCCACAATGACCACATTCAAGATTGAAAATCACTATGGTTCAATTAAACCACGATGGTTCCCAGAGTCAACACAAGAGTAACAAAGTCAATAACTAGAGCTATTTATTTCAAAAACTTTATTTCTAACCATAAGCACATAGTTAAGTGTGTTGGCACCAAATGAAGCATGTTTGACTCTGGGAGCATGACTTAATTAGGTCTTTTTATTCATTACTATTACTATTATTACCTAAATACAAAAAATGGACTCATTCCCTTAAGAAAGTTGTCACATCATCCATCGTTGGGACGAGTCACGCGGTTCATACAACAACTACCTTTGAAAAGAACCGTGGCATTAAAAAAACCAAAGGCTTATTGTCTACTAAAACATAGAAAGAAGCTACTAAAAGAAACAAAGAAGCTACTAACTCAACTACGAACTAATAATGAAACCAAAAATAAAGAAGCTGATTAAACAAAAATTACTGAATATACATAATGAGAGAAAAAGAGATAATATATACATAATAAGAAAGAGAAATAAAATATATCAAGTTATTACAGGACAATTATCTCAGAATGTACCAAATATCATCAAAATAAACTCCACCCCCCGAATAAAAATAGACATTGTCCCCAATGCTTAACAAAATAAGAGTAAAAGAGGGGGAAAAGTAAAGAAAACTCCCTATGGCTCCTTCGACATCTCTGTGTCCCCAGCAATATCACTGCCCTCAGTCTCATCTAACTAGATCTCATCATCCTCAGCTCTGGGTATGATTGGGTTGATGAACATCTGTCGCACTGCCTCGACAGTGTCGGCAACAGAGCTGGCTCCTCAGACTGGTTAACTAGTGCTACCAGTGCTGATGGTGCTACAGGATCTAGGCCAGAAGGGTGTGGGTCAATCAGCATGTCAAAAGGGATATCTCCGGCTGTAACAAGCTTGGTCACCTATCTTCGTAGCTTGTCCACTAACTTCTTGCTAGCCTGGGACTTTCTCATCTTCTTAATTCTTTGCCTAGCTCTTCGATCACTGACCCATGCTGTACCAAGGTAGCCATAATGGTGTTCTGGTTCTCTAGGAGCTTCTTCAATGTCTCCTCAACTGTCGGGGGAATCTGAGGTGCCTGAACTAAAGACTGTGCTGCAATATACTGGATAGGTTGGACAGCTTTACAGTGGCTGTCTGCATCCAGTTGTTGAGGCTCGCCGATGTCTGTGAGACTTGCAGTGTAGAAAGTGGAGCAGTAGGCATGGGCACTGGCTTCAAAGCCGAAGTGGAGATTGTCGCAGGAGCTGTAGAAGAGGCTGTGGATGATAGTGGAGGCATAACTGCAGCACTAGAGGAAGGCTTGGCCAAAGTAGATGGGACGTCAACTCCCTTAGTAACTACCATAGCTGGCTCATCAGACTGGCCTATGGTGGTAGATGATCGACTTTTTCTCTTCGGGTTACTTGCATCCATAAGTGAGTACCAAGAGAAAGGCTTCTTCGGCTTCACCTTTGTATGAAAATCCCTCTATTCCACCCCCGTATCTGTAAGATACTATGTAATGGTGTTAGGGTACGGGTAGGAAGAATCATCTTGCTGGGTGATATCAGAGATGTTTGCCGACATAACGGCACCCACATTGATAGGGCACCAGGCCATGATAGAAGCAACTAGAACTATCCGAGGAGTCGAGTAGGAAGAATCATCTTGCCGGGTGATATCAGAGAAGTTGGCCGACATAACGGCACCCACATTGATAAGGCACCAGGCCATGATAGAAGCAACTAGAACTGTCGGAGGAATCGGGAGATAGGTCTTATTCTGGCTCGGGTACAGTCTGCTGTAGACAAAGGTTTGCCACCCCTTTGCTTGAAAGCTCAAAGTGCTCTTGTGGATAAGAACCCTAGTGTGATCCATGGCGGTGGTGGCCTGGAGCTGCTAGAATCTCTGCTAATTAAGGCCGGGCTTCGTCTCCCATTGCATACTTCTCTAAGTATTCCATCGGCTCGACATCCGTGAAGCCCAAGTATGTGTTGAGATTAGCTTGACCAAATCTCACTTTAAGGTTAGGCAATTTGGTTACCTTTGTCCCCTTCTTGATATGCGCCATATTGGCGTAGAATTTCCGAAAAAGATATTCTTTGGCATCACCACACACTCTGGGTGAACCACATCCACCCTTGCGTTCCTTGTACTGTCTCAAGACTACCAGATTATATTTCTCCAAATCCTTCAACTGAAACTGCCGCTCAAAAGTAAGCGACCTCACTGGCCACCACTGAAGCCAAACTAACAAATCAATCCTCCCAAACCTCTTTCTTCTTCGTCCTTTCAAGATCGGCAATTGTAGCATCTCCCCCTCTACCATCATCAGGGATGCCCTAAATTGATGTATCTGGTGCCTCAAGGACAGGTGTAGTACATGGCTTAGAAGCCTGACTAGCACTTTCCGAACCCTCAGAAGTGCTGTGTGATGATGAAGGCTCGTCCCTCAATTGAAATCTCCCTGACGACTTGGACTGTACTGCTGGTTGTTCCTGAACAGAGGCTGAGTCGCCTTGTGATACGTCCCTAGACGAGGCGTACGAACTCGTCTTAGAGGGATCTGCACCTCTCCCTCTCCCGGCTGCTGTCTTTTTTCTGATTTCATGCTGTTGGGCACTAAGTAAGTGTCTCTTGCCTCGTTCCTTAGAAGGTTTACCCTTTCCTTTAGAAGTATCACCTCTGCCTTTAGATTGAACCATTATCTGCACCACGCAAAGGCGATTGTTAGTTGCAATTTAAGTTTAGACATACAATGAGATATGTAAGGACACACCAGAAGACACAGTGAGGAACACAGTTGAAACATGCTTGCAGTGTAAGGAACTGCTGTCCGCACATTTTTCCTTGCGGATGCAGATTGGGCCTTGCGGACTGCACAATTCTCTCTTGCGGCCGCAGATGTGAAGTGCGGTCCGCACATTTTTCATTGCGGCCGCAACTCATAAACCAAAAATATGCCAACTCTTTGATGACAGAATTGGGGATGTGCGGTCGCAACCTGATTTCTACGGTCCGTACATTTTTTCTTGCTACCGCACATTTAATCACAAATATTTAAACTCTCAGAATACAGTGAAACAGACGCACAATTTTTGTTGCGGCTGCAGACTCATGCTTAACTAAACTTACCTAGAATCAACTTCTGTGGACCGCACAATTTTAGGTCTAGCCGCAGAATTCAAAATATACGCACAGTCATTTCTAGGGTGTGCAATTTTTTTCTGCAAATTTTGACATGGTAACATCATCAAAGTATGAGAATACATTTACCCATTCTCTATAGAGCATGTACTAGTTGAGTCACTACAGATATACCCCCACAAGTATGTACAATTGAATTCTAATGACAAACGGTGTAAAATTTGACTAAAAATCTAAAAATTAAACGAAAGAAATTAACAAGATTCTAAAGTATACCAAATAAGTGAGTGTGATGAGTGATTTATCAAAGATGTTGTATGAATGCACAAGCAGACTCAGCAAGAAACTTCAAAAGATTATGTGATTTTCGCTCAGAGAGGGAAAAGGGTAACAATGGCCCTAGCCCTCTATCTCTACGTTTAATGTTCTTAAGAGAGAGAAGTGCGAGTGCGGCCGCAGAATTTCAATTGCGGACCGCACACTGTTACCTGGTGCTTCAATTGTTGTTTCCATCTGCGGTCCACAGAATTTTGTTTGAGGCGCAGATTCCTTGTGTAACACCCTGTACATTCAGACTAGGTGTGGATATGTTAAATGGGTATTAATTTGAAATTTTAGACATTTGAAGTCCTATTGGGATGAGTATGGGTGGAAATAGTTGTTTTGAAATCAAGGGGGAGAGTGAGGAGCATATGATCCGATAAAATCGACTAATTTTATGTAAGATCCATCTTCCATCAAGATCTCGTGAACATTGGTAAGGAATTTGGGAAACTACAAAATATGAATGTTGTAGCCCATTGAAATTGCTTTCCAACGATATATTGTGGAGCCTGAACGGATTTCTGAGTAAGATGTTATGTGCGTTTTACTGGACAATGCACAGTTTGCCCGCCCAGGTGTGTGCCCAGATGGTCCTGTACGTGGCCATGCACTTGTGGCAATGCTACTGCTCTGTCACACGTCCAGGTGCGCAGTTGGGTCTCCATGTGCACGGGGGGTCATTTTATAACCCTACTTCGTCCCCCACACCCCAAAACACAAAAAATATGCTTTAGAAAGGGAAGCTCTCAAGAACCTAACTTCTCAAAGGTCCCTCAACCATCCAAGGTAAGTTCTAATGGTGATCCTAAGTTAATTTAAATTCCCCAACACCTTATTAACATGGGTAAACCCTCCAAATCATTAGATATTCGATTGGGACATCATGGTTGAGAAAAGAAACCCTAGAAATCGAATTCAAGAGGATTGAACTTCAAAAAGATAATGGCTTAACCCTCTAATTGATTATAGCATTAGATTAGTAATTATATACTCTAGTTCATGAGATATAAGTTGATGGGTTTGGCAGAAAAACATGAACGGTTATAAGTTTGGGTTGTTGATTATTAATTATTGGTTAAGCGTGTTGTTTATCTTATTGGTGATGAAAAATGATATTGACTATAACAATTTGAGATTTTAAAATTTTCTAGGAGCAAGAGAATGGGTTGTTGGGTGTAGAAACACCATTAATAAGGGCTATGAAGCTTTATGCCCACCAAGTGTTTGATAAAATGTCTAAGTACCTAAAACATGAGCATTAGTGCTAATATTGGTTACTCTTGACTTATGTTTCCGTAGATTACTATTGAAAGAGGTGACGAACATTGTGATACACTCAAAAGGGGCAAAGCCAAGGTAAGTGAGGCTAACTCTCTATGTTTGGGAATGTTAATGATTCTCCCTACACTACGTTTCTTTTACGACGTTACTACTTGCCTCACAAATACAGTTAAGCCTAGTTTCTTGAATAGTTGCAGAACTTCTATTATCTAGCTTCATAACTCGTTCATGACTTTCATTCTGAACGTTGTGAGCTCAGTGTGTAATCAATATAGACTTGGGTTTGATGCCCATGAGTCTTAGTTTAGATTACTCAGCAAGTCATAAACAATTAAAGTTTCAGTTTTCATAATCAGTTCAAGAATACATGTCTCAGTCTAGTCCTATTTAGTATTCCAGTATCATGTAAATATGATTCAGTATTTCAGCATCACATATTGCAGTATGATTCTTAGTTCCTGAATTTAAATCCCTGAATATTGAACACCTGTATTTGGGCCTGAGGCCGCAGTTTATATGCTTTATGCATATTTGGGCCTGAGGCCATAGTTTATGCTTTATGCATGTTTGGGCCTGAGGTCGTAGTTTATGCTTTATGCATTTTGGGCCTGAGGTCATAGTTATGTATACGTATACTTGGGCTTGAAGCCGTAGCTTGTGCATATATATATATTGGGTCTGAGGCCGTAATTTATTCAGATAAACAGGTTGTTCATCATTCAAAAGAGGGAGTACTCATATCCTTACTTCCTTTGTCCAGTTATCAGTTATCATTTCAGTTATCCGTTATCAATTATCATTTCAGTTATCAGTTCTCAGTTATCAATGCAGCTTCAGTTTCAACAGTTATCATTTAAGTTATTAGTTATCAATTCTCTATTATCAGTTCAGTTTCAGTTTTAGCTTTTACAGTTCTTTCTTTCAATTGCTTTACATACCCGTGCAATTCAAATGTACTGATGTCCCTTTTGCCTGGGGCCTGTATCTCACAATGCAGGCAACGATTTACAAGTTGATGATTCAGAGCGCTAGGATTCTCGTACCAGCTGTTTGGTGAGCGCTAGTTCTTTCGGGGCATTTTCATTACTTTGCATTCTTACAGTATTTACAGATAGTAAGTGTTTTTAATACTTCATTAGAGGCTTCATAGACTAGAGTAACAGTTAGACAGAGTCGCAGCCTTTTCATGTTAAGCTATATTGGCTACAAATATGTTTCAGAATTATATTAGTGCTTCCGCACTTTGATTTATATCATTTAGACTTTCAGTATATCAGCATGTGCTAGTTTATCTTCCGTATTCAGTATGTTATGATATCACATGTTGATTCAGCCAGCTAGTTGGTTCTCTTGATCACATGTAGTCAGGCAACAAGTGCTGTGTTACGTCTAGGCCTAGGTTCGGGGCGTGACAAAGCTTGGTATCAGAACACTAGGTTCAAGAGTCCTAGGGAGTCTATGAAGCCGTGTCCAGTGGAGTTTCCTCTATATGTGTGTGCTGGCCACTCGTATAAATGGTTAGCTACCAAGACATTCAGGATTATCTCATTTCTTTCTACCCTAGATCGTGCCATGAAGCTTAAAGCAATAGGTAACCTTCTCTTCCTATCGAATTTCAGATGTATCGAATTCCCAAGTGACGGGCGAGAAAAGTCCAAGGTTCTAGAAAGGTTGATTTGCCCATTGGGGTATAAATATGGAGTACAGGTTGGTAACAAATTGGACTTGAGAGGATGTTGAATGTGGGATGCAATGGATAGTAGTATCGATTCGAGCATAACTTTATCAGAAAATACAAAAGCAGTTATCATGTTTTATGGTTATCAGTTTACCTCAGCTACCAGCTATGCTGTCTTTCAGTTAGCAGGTTTATAGTTATTTAGTATGCTAGTATTCAGTTACCACATCACCAATTTTCAATGTATCCAAATTCTAGTGACTTGTGAGTATACACTGATGCCTATGGGTGCTAAAAGAAAATGTAAGTGATAGTAATAATAGTGAAATCTTCGCATATTTTAGGTTCGGATTGAGACCCAAGACTCACTGGACGTTGCATGAAGTGATTTATCAGATGATGGTATACTTTGAAGGACAAGTTTGTATATGGTAGTGTATCCATATGTGTTTTACCTCATTAAACAATTTCATTTTTAGTTCTTGGAAATGGAGCCACATGCTGGATGATGATAGTTCAGATGTCAGAACCCATAGTGTAATAGGTTAAGAATTTAAATGCAGCGGGCATATAGTTTTGGATAGAAAACAGGCCTAAGGGAAAAATACCTAGGAGTCAGAAACATTGGTCATTACCAACGATGTGTTTTTTTGTACGACTCATGCATATGACTAAGGAGATATGATGTACGAAATTAGAAGCAAGAGTAGCCTATATTGTATTTCATAAAATAATTTTAAGTTGTTTAGATTTATTCAAATCAGAATTAGAAAGTACCACGTTAGTGAATTACTATAAGAAACAGCTATTATTGTGAGAGAAAGGATATGACAGTTCCCCCTTAGGTTATGTGACTAAGTATTTACCACAGATGTTTATACTCTGGTATGATTTTGAAGTGTATAGAAAGTTTAGGGTTAGATATTCCGATTTCGTTTAATCCAAATGAAATTTTCTTAAGTGTGAGTCATGTACATAGTTCAAAGAAAGATACTATGCGACCGTAAAATATGGTCAGATGGTGATGGAAGTTAGGAATAATCTTATGCTTAACTTTAGTTATTCAAAGCAGAACAAGAAAATGTGATACTAGTAGGTGGTTAGTAAAAGAATAGTAAGTAAGTTTTGAGTAGATGCAATGAATTAGCAATTTCAGTAAAGCTAGTAGAGGTAAGATTTGATTCACTTAGCCAGGTTAATTCTAGTGAGTGGATGACAGTTTGAAATAGCGAACACATGTTAGAACCCAAAGAGTTTAAGTTAAACTCGAAGTACAGTGACAGTGGAAAAAAATCAGCTAGCAGTAAGAGTGCAAACTACAAAAGAATAACCTTTAAGAGTTATTGAAAAGCGGTTTTCCCAAGATTGACAGAGTGAGCAGAGTTAAATCATTAAGATTGTATTTGATAGCTGTGAATACATTAGCTTTCTGTTTATGTAAGTAATCTAGTTTTTCCTAGTAAGGAAGATTGCTCAGAAGTAAGTCGGAAGATGAGTCGTCATTGATGTAAAGTGCAAAGAATTGCAGAAGATAAGGAAAGTTGTTCAGATCCCAACAAAAGAGAAGGATCTGAAAGTACAAGACCTTAACCTTTGGTCTAAGGGGGAGATGTCGTCAGTAAGTCCAGTTGGAGATTTGAAACCCGCATAAGTTAGCATAGGATATAAAAAATAATAAAATTATGCCCAGTTGTGTATCATGAGAGTAGTATTATTGCACGGGAATCTAATCTTTGGAATACTGGTCAAAGACTTAGGTCACAACAATGTTGTAAATGTTTTCGGGAAGTACCTTAAAAAGATAATCAAGTATGGGAAGTATAGATCATGATTGAGGCAGATATGAGAACTATGGTGAAAGAAGTTCACCACTTAGTCAAGCTAGGAGTTCGACTTTCGAAATTCTGAAGATGGTAGAGCTGTTGTCCAGAACAGGACTTGTTCCTCCTTAGTAGCCGAAGTGAAGGAGAAACAATTTGATGACTCCTACTTGTTACAGTAAAACGAGGGGATTCACAATCATAAAATGATAGCTTTTGAATAAGGGGGAGATGAGGGTGTACTTTGAGCTACCGAGATAGACTGTGTGTTCCAGACATAGGTAGACTTAGAGAGGAGGATCATGTTAGCAGCCCATAATTCCAGGTATTCTACCCACCAAGGTCCCCCAAAGATGTAAAATGATCTCAAGAAGGTTTATTGGTGGACCAACATGAAAAAGAATGTCACACACATTATGGCCAAGTGTTCGAATTATCAACAAGTGGAAGTCCAGAAAGCCTAGTGTTTTACCACAGAATACACATGCTCCTAAGGGGAGATTGTAAATATGGACTTTATAATAGGATTATCTCACTTATTTTGAAAACATGATCTGACTTGATAATTGTAGATCGACTTACCAAGTCAGCTCACCTCTTGCCAGTGAAGACTATAGATTCAGTAGAGGATTATGCCAAGTTGTATGTCCAAGAAATCGTCAGAGTGCATGGGACCCCGTTGTCCATCATTTTATATCATGGTGCTAAGTTTACAATGAACTTTTAGAATTCCTTTCAGAAAGGATTAGGCACAAGTTTTCCATCGTCAGAAAGATGGATAGGTACAGCACATTATTCAAACACTTGAGGATATGTCCTTGATGTTAAAGGTAATTGGGATGATCACATACCATTCATTGAGTTTGCTCATAATAACAGCTTCTATTCTAGTATCAAGATGGTACCGTGCGAGACTCTGTATGGGTGAAGGTGTAGATCCTCAATTGGTTGAAACAGAGTTGTTGGGACCATATTCAGTCTATCAGGCTGTGGAGAAAGTCAATTTGATTCAAGAGTGTTTGAAAAGGGCTCATAGTCGCCAAAAGTCCTATTCGAACGTGCGGCATAGAGACCTAGAGTTTCAAGTTAATAATTGGGTGTTTCTAAAAGTTTGGCATTTGAAAGCTGTTATAAGATTTGGGAAGAAAGCAAAGCTCAGTACAAGATATATCACGCCATATATGATCCTACAAAAGATCGGAAAAATAGCTTATGAGTTGGAGTAGCCACCAGAATTAGCGGTTGTACACCCAGTACTTCACGTGTTATGTTATGACATTCAAGTTTCCAGTACTCAGATACCCATGTAAGTTCAATACTCACGTAGTCATGTTAGTCCAGTACTCAGATATTCTTGCCAGCTTAGTACTTAGATATTGATTCAGTTCAGTTCTCAAATATTCGTGCCAATTCAATATTCATATATCCATGTTAGTTTAGTATTCACGTATCCATGGCAGACCAGTATTCGCGTATATGTTTCATGTTATGTGCATTATGATGCCCTGTGAGGCTTGTGATATGCTATGATAGCTGGAGGGTGTTTCAGAAAAATGTTGAAGGTAACTAACCTTTCATTTAGACCTTATATTATAATCTTCATGTCTTTCAATATTTAGTCTGGTCAATATTCAGTCAATACAGTAGTCATTAAGTTCAGTATCTCAGCAGTTCGGTGATCATGTATTCGCTCATTTTATTATGCAAGTATTCATGAAAGTTCACTTTTCACATGTTTCCACTAGACCTGTTTGAGGTCCAAAGTTAGCCGAAGTTACAGTCAGGACAATCATTCGAGGGCGAATGATCCCAAAGGGGAGATAATGTAACACCCTGTATATTTGGACTAGGTGTGGATATGTTAAATGAGTATTAATTAGATATTTTAGACATGTAAAGTCCTATTGGGATGAGTATGGGTGGAAATATTTATTTTAGAATCAAGACGGAGAGTGAGGAGCATAAGATCCGATAAAATCGACTAAGTTTATGGAAGGTATTTATTACATCAAGATTTCGTGAATATTGGTAAGGAATATGGGATAATAAAAAACATAAAAGTTGTAGCCCATTGAAATAGATTTCCAACGATATATTGTGGAGCCCGAACGAATTTCTGAGTAAAATGTTATGTGCATTTTACTGGACAATGCACAGTATGCACACTCAGGCGCGCCCAGATAGTCCCGTGTGCGGCCGAGCACTTGTGGCAGTGCTACTGTCCTGCTGCACGTCCAGGTGTGCGGGAGCGCACCCGGTGGGGGTGGGGGGAGTCATTTTTAAAGCCCTACTTCATCCTCCACACCCCAAAACACAAAAACATGCTTTAGAAAAGGAAGCTCTCAAGAACCTAACTCCTCAAAGGTCCCTCCATCATCCAAGGCAAGTTCTAAAGGTCATTCTAAGTTAATTTCAATTCCCCAACACCTTATTGATATGGGCAAACCCTCCAAATTATTTGATATTCAATTGGGATATCATGGTTGAGAAAGGAAATCCTAAAACTCGAATTTAAGAGGATTAAACTTCAAAAAGATAATATCTTCACCCTCTAATTGATTATAGCTCGCAGGTGCTAAAGAATTGACATGCTTCAAATGCTAACTACAGAAAGATCTTCGATGAACTGAACGCGATGGCATAAAATTCTAGGGATTACTTGGTGCTGGTCGATGGTCGACCAGCACTACAACTAACTGTTGAGATTATATTGTTTTATCGAACATTCTGATGGGAAATAATGGCAATGGCGTTTTCATATCAACTAATTCTAGTGAAGGGAATTGCTTGCTTTTGCAAAAACGAGCTTGTTAGTAATTTGCAAGTTACAAGGATGTCATGTTCCCATATGTTTCATATCAACTGTTTTAGAATTTGGCTTGGGGGAAACAATGGTTGTCCATCTTGTGTTGCCAATTTTGATGGCCTAGCTGATTCCACGCTATCCAGCATGAAACTTTAAAGTTAGGTTTATTGAACCAAGATTTTAGTAGTATTCATCGGAAGAACTACCGAATTGCTGAATAAAATTGAAATATGTACTAGTTATTATTTAATATTCTTTTCTTGGATTGATGTTTTTTTTCAATGTTATCCTTACCTCAATTTCTATGTGAGGGACAAATTTCACTAGAAATATGGCGAGTAGTAATGTGATCAGTATCTAGAAAAATTTACTACTTTTTTGTAGCCAAAAGCAAAAAGTGTTTCTTCGGCTTTTTAGAAGTTTTGTGATACTGTCGATTCCAATTTTCAAGGGTGGTTTCTAGGATAGGATCGGTCTTTTACATTTTGAACTTTTTTTGGGTTATAAATATATCCCCCTGGGAATAATATCACGACAAATAATAATAACACAAGAGTAATAATAATATTAAATTTTTTAACGAAGTGAAATATAATATTCGAGAGGAGTAATATTATTATTATAATATTATAACTTAGTAGTGTTAAAATATTACTACACTACTAGAAATTCGGGAAAAAACGACCACGAAAAGCGACCAAAGTTGGTCGTTTATTGGCAAAAAAGCGACCAAAAAGCGAACAAATAGGCATGGTCGATATTAAGCTTGTCACTTTACCTTATGGACCAAAGTTGGTCGTTAATTAGCGACCAACTTTGGTCTCTAAGGTAAAAGGACCAAATATTCCGGGTAAAGAAAATAGCGACCAACTTTGGTCGCTTTTAATATATTAATAATATAATATTGACGACCAAAGTTGGTATCCAAATGTAAATTAAATTTTTTATTTATTTATTATTAATCATAAAAAAGCGACCAACTTTGGTCTGTATAGAAAATATTATATTTTAAAATCTGAAAAATGGAGACAAAAGTTGGTCGCTTTATTATTAATTTTTTTATTTTTTTTTAAATAAGAGACCAAAGTTGGTTGCTATTTTCAAGAATTAATTTTTTTAAAAATTATAAGCGACCAACTTTGGTCGCTATATTTGCAGAAATTTTTTTTTTAAAATGGAATAGCGACCAAAGTTGGTCGCTTTTGAGAAATCTGGGATAAATAGCGACCAAAGTTGGTTGCTATTGCCCAGAAAATTATTTTTTTTTAAGGGAAAAGCGACCAACTAGCGACCAACGTTGGTCGCTTTTCTTGGTATATTTTTGGCAGAAACTGCCTGTTTTGGCAGCTACACCACCTGTCAGCTTACCAAAATTCCTAAACAGGCATTTTATGCCAACAACAACAATAAACAACAACAACAACAACAACAATAAACAACAACAACAACAACAACAACAATAAACAACAACAACAACAACAACAACAACATTAAAACTAACAAACTATAAAGTTCAATATAACTAATACATTAAGCTAACCAAACTAAGTTAACTATTATTACAAGTCAAGGATTGTTTTGTACATCATTATCATCACCGTCTGATGAACTTTCATCACGAAGACGGTATGCAGAAGGGTGTAGTTGTCTAGGACGGGAAGAATGATAAGGGGGATGATGGGAGGAATGAGCACGGGGAAGGCGAGCCTCTGGGGATGACTCACGAGACCGGGGAATCGAAAAACTGCCAGAAGCCAAGAGAGATTTGATCTGCTCTTGCATGCCAATGTACTGAGCATCTCTAATCTTTTCTCTTTCCTTGGCAGCTTCTAGCTCGGATGTGAGCTTTGCCACAGTCTCCCGCATAGAGGAGAGGCTCTCCCCATCAAGTTGCTCGGCTTGCGAGGAAGTCCCTATTCCTTGCATTCCACACTTATAGCGATGGAATTTCTTAGTAGGAAGCCCGTATACCTTCCCCCATTTTGGACCACTAGCAGCCTGCATCCATATTCTTTCAGCATCCTCGTCTGAAGGTTGGATTGGGTCGCACGACTCATTAGGTGGCTGACTGCGTATGAATTCCTCCACTTCAGCTGTAAAGCGACCCTATAAGAAAAATTACATTGAATTAGTATTTTAAAATTTATATAAAAGTAAATCAAAATACTTAATGAAAAGTGAAAACTTACATGTACAGTCGAGGCTCGGCCCTCGACCCACCTTTCTTCATCCGTCTTTTTCTTCTTCTTTACAATATGAGTCTCCTTGAATAGCTCATCTTGCTTCATCGGATGCCCCAACTTCTTTTCCTGAAAACTCATAAATTTTAGTTAAGAAACAGAATAGATATACTTTGAAAATTAAAATAAATTAAGCAATTACGTACCATTCTTCTCTTTATTGTCCCTAGGCTGATCGCACCTCAAGTGTGCAAGGATCCTCCCTTCTCAGATGCACGAGCTTTCTTTTCTTTTTCGCTCTTCTCTAAGAACTCTGCTGTAAGCCATTGCATTTGCAAATCCTCCCATAAATGCTGAAGCAACTAGCCAGGCTTCTGGTTCAACTTTCTAGCTTTGGAGAAACAATGCGACAACCGCTTGCGAGACTTGAGATGAAAATTTGCAGCCACATCCGCGCTATAGCGGTGTTCTCATACACACTTGCTCTGTATTTCAAAAGTTAAGTATTATATGGAAATATCATAAAAGTTATATTTGATATATTATACTTAGCTTTTATTAGCTAATAATTATTCAAAAGTTAAGTGCATTAGCTGCATATAATATAGTATATAGTATATTAGTGCATTAGCTAATATATATATTATGCACTAAGTATTAGTGCATTAGCTAATATTATATCGAATATAATATTAGCTAATAAAAGCTAAGTATTAATGCACTTAACTTTTGAATAATTATGTATTAATGCACTAAGCTTTTATCAAATATATATAAAAACTATATTCGATATAATATTAGCTAATGCACTAATACTTAGTGCATAGTATAGTGTAAGTATGTATTATGTATACATATATATATATATATATATATATATATATATATGTATATAAAAGCTATATTCTATAATACATATTTAGATGGAAATATCATAAAAATAAATAATTGTACTACTTAAAAGAACATTTATACCTTAAATTGATTGAAAATTTGCTTAAAAGCTATATTCTATAATACATATTTAGATGGAAATATCATAAAAATAAATAATTGTACTACTTAAAAGAATATTTATACCTTAAATAGATTGAAAATTTGCTCCTTCAGCGAGAATGAGAAATCACTGCAAGTCGCATAAGGGCCATCATAAAGCTTTCTGGTGGCTTTGGTAATTATCCTTGTAGTAATATTACTAGGGATGAACCTGCAATTTAATAAAAAAAGCACATTAATATCTTAGTAAAACTGTACAAAATAATAAACGTAAAAATAATAAATAACTCTTACCCATCACCCTCAGGGACTATGATGATCCTGCTATATTGATCATAATGCACCTCTTCATCATCATCAGCATCACCGTCCGAAGCATGTATATAAGAGGCATGTGTGGAAGGTGTAGGGGGATCAGAGCTAGTATCTCGCAGACGAAGGCCTGAAATAGATAAAGTCCCAGATGAAGATGGTTGCGAGCCATGTGACTGCGACATAGTTGTTTGGGCCGTAAGGGGACGTGACACTGATAGTTGTGACCCGAGTGGCTGTGACCCTGATGCCTGTGATCCATGTGGATGTGACATTGATCGATGCGGTCCATGAGATGCAGATGGTTGTGATCCACGTGGCTGAAAGTATCGGAGGTGGAGAATCATATTCCATTTTATTCTTTTTGAATGCATTTTTCATCCTTCTAAACTCATTATCAGGAGGCAAGAATTGACGATGACAATCAAACCATGATTGCTTTCGGCCATATTTCAAAGTGATCGCTTTACTATTTTACATGCAGTAAGGACAAGCTAGCTTCCCAGCAGTCATCCACCCGGAAACATTCCATACGCAGGACAATCGTTAATTGTCCACATTAAATTAGCACGCAAATTGAAATTCTGCTTGGTTGATATGTCATATGTTTCAACACCATCGTACCACAATTGTTTTAGCTCATCAATCAAAGGTTGCAAATATACATCAATCAAATTTTTCGAATTACGTGGGCCGGGGATAATATTTAAGAATATATATGGACTAGTCATGCACAACTCTGGTGGTAGATTATAAGGTGTAAGAAAGACAGGCCGACATGAATATGGTGTCGCAGATACAGAAAAAGGCGTGAAGCCATCCGCACACAGACCTAATCGAATGTTCCTTGGTTCACTAGCAAAATCTGGATATGTCTTATCAAAGTGCTTCCAAGCTTCTCCATCTGAAGGATGACACATAACACCGGGTGGTCTTCTATTTTCAAAGTACCATCTCATATGAGGAGCAGAACTCATCGACGCATATAACCTCTTTAACCTAGGTATAAGAGGTAAATAATGCATCGACTTGATAGCGACCATCTTCCCGCTGGAAAGCCTCTTGAAACGAGGCTTTTTCGCAAAATTTACAACTGTCCAAAGCTGCATCATCTTTATAATATAACATGTAACCATCTTCACAATAATCAATTCTCATTGACGAAAGTCCTAACTTAGAAACTAATATCTTTGCCTTATAGAAATCAACAGGTAATTCGATATCACGGTCAACTAGTTCACGCATAAGGTCAATGAAAGAGTCCATGGCTCCTTGAGAAATATTCCAATCAGATTTCATACTTAGTAATCTAACTGCAACAGATAACTCAGAGTGCGGACTTCCGTTACGTAGTGGACAACTAGCTTCCTCTAATTGTTTATAAAAACGTTTTGCCTCATCATTAGGAGTTTGTTCAACATTTTTATTGGAATCACCCCCTAAGTGCATCCCAAAAGCATCCGCAACCATATAATGAATTCCAGAATCACGATTTGTATTCTCCACCGACCTACTACTTTCACCCACAACCATGTAATGAAATATCCCATGGCTACCATCGATCTCTTCATGATTAGTCCACACAAAGTAATTTTCTATAAACCCCCTTCTATAAAGATGATGCTTAACTTCATCCGATTTTTCAAACTTCATACAGTCGCACCTAACACAAGGGCACCTAACTACTCCTTCAGTTAGGTATGATGGAAGTGACATTGTATGTCTAATAAAGTCATCCACCCCTTCTACAAAATCCTCCCTCAATCTCTGTCGATTAGGATAATTCATATTATACATCCAAGTACGATGTTCCATCTATACAAATAAAATAAGAGGAAATTAATTTAGTTAATTCACCTAAATACTACTACAAATAATGGTCCATAATAAGTGGATTAAAACCTAAAAATTAAGTGAATTATCTGCTAATATATGTTATAATTCACTGATAGTATAAAAATTATTTACACAATTAGTCTTTGTATGTTAAATCCTTTATTTAAATTGAAGCTAGTCATAGAAAATCTCCTAAGTTGATATGACTTGTTGGTAAGACCGTGTCAAACAGTATCAATAAAAAGATATATTATCAGTACTACATTTAATGAAGTAGTTGATCCAATCCATATAACACACAAATCACTATAAATTTGGCCTACATTAACATAAAAACTAAACCAAACATAAGAAGGAAGAAAAATAACCATGTCTTTCTCATTACATAACTTGGTACTTTGCCTTTTTCTACTTAGTTTTTTAGCAATTTCATCTGTTAATTCACAAAACTCGACTAGTGATTTTGTTGTTATTATAAAAATTGAAACTCCAAATACAGCAGAAGCAAGATGTTGTATATATGGAGAAGATCGCGGCGACTACTCGATGAAATCAGGATGGACTGATAAATCCTATGTACCTATTGTTCCAAGAGGAAATAACACTCTTTCTTGTGCCATTAAATTAGGGAATAGACACGGGTTTTCCGACTTGTTTAATTTTGAACGACACTAAAATTTGTCACATTACTGAGGTGTGTAATTGGAGAGTACATGAAGAAGGAAACATAATGCAAGAAGTGGCAAACAAACCAAGAAACAAATAAAACAAGACTAATCAAAACAAGACCTAAACCCTAATCCTCAATAAAATATAATGTTCAAAGAATTAAAACACAAATTGAAATAATAAACTACAGTACATCAAATATTTTAACACACACACTATAACAAAGATTGAAGGTTATAATTCTAACCTTGATTTTTTTTTCAGGTGGAGAAGGAGAGCGAGAGGGGCGGCAGTGGTGGTGGCCGGCAAGCAGTGGGCGGCGAGGCGGCAGCGAGCAAGGGGGCAATGGTGGCGCGGGGTGGGGGATGGGATTTGGATGAGTGAAATAGAGAAAGGGGAGGGAAAGAGAGAGTTGGGAAAATTTTGGGGAAGGAAATAAGAGAAATGGGGGAAACCCCGGTTTTGTCTCTGAAAATTAGAAAAGCGACCAAAAATAGCGACCAACGTTGGTCGGTAATTAAAAAAATTAAATTGAAAATAGCGACCAACGTTAGTCGCTATATATGTAGATATATATAGTATAGTCTATTATAAATACTATGTGTATTATATATACTAAGTGTATAGTATAGTGTATTATATATACTGCGTGTATTATATATACTAAGTCTATTATATATACTAAGTGTATAGTATAGTGTATTATATAATACACTATACTATATATAGTATAGTGTATTATATATATTAAATGTATAGTTTATATATGTAGATATAGTATAGTCTATTATATATACTTAAGTGCATAGTATAGTGTGTGTGTGTGTATATATATATATACACACACACTATATATTTATATAAATATAAAAGCTATATTCGATATATATATATATATATAGTATAATATAATTGTATATATATTCTAAGTGTATAATATAGTCTATTATATAATACACTATACTATAACGGTGATTCATCATTACAGTGTATCAATACCTAAAAGAACCAGTCCCTGTGTTCCGAGCGTTTCATGTTCTTATATATATATATATATATTATAGAGTGTTTATTATAATACACTATACTATACACTTAGTATATGCAATACATTTAATATATGAATATTATACTATACTATGCACTAAGTATTAGTGCATTAGCTAATATTATATCGAATATAGCTTTTATATATATATATATCGAGATGTTTAATTTATTGTTAATATATATACATGCATATGAGTAGGTTATAAATCGATAAATCACTTTACAAGTGTATCAATACCGAAAAAAACCTGTCCCTGTGTTCCGAGCGCTTCATGTTCTTATATATATATATATATATACATGGATACGCACGCACGCTCTGTAGTACAACTTAACTGCATATTCATCCCTTGTATTACAAAAGTGTTAACGGCTTACATTTATATTATTTAGACAGTAAATACAAAAGTGAGTTTAATTTTGACCAAATGTTGACCTGAGAGCGACCAACTTTGGTCGCTAAATATATATACTTTAACATTAGCGACCAACGTTGGTCGCCAAATACAAATCGAATTTATTTATATTTTCCCAGATAAGCGACCAACGTTGGTCGCTTATCTCGCCCAACAGTTACCCCTTACTAAGCGACCAGCGTTGGTCGCTAATTTTAAACGTGGGTCCTCTTAAGCGACCAACGTTAGTCGCAAATCTTGAAATTTCTTTGACCAAACAGGTCTGACCAGTCCGGTCAACAATTTGACGAAATTTGCGACCAAATAACGACATACTTTGGTCGCTAATGTATTTAAAATTATTATTTTATTATTTTCACCAGTTCTTTTTTGGACAGACCAACGTTAGTCGCTAAATTTTTGGTCGCTTTTTAGCTGATTTCTAGTAGTGTGATCGTCTCAATTTCATGTATCTTCGATGTCAATGTGTGCGTTTACAAATAAAGTAATCCAATAAATTACATTAATACAGTAATTATTTCATAAAATTGATCCACTTGGCTACATCTATCCCGTAGTCTACTTACATTCTATTTACAAAATGTAATATGCTGAAAAGGAAAATGAAAACAAAACTCAAAAAGAAATGAAAGTTGAAGGTAGAAACTCTACTGCTTAAAACTTCTTTTATAGCATAAGAGTTTATATGATTATCGGGAAAAGATAAAATGAACACTATTACAAACTAAATAACAGTAGATGGTGTTGCTTAATAAAAATTTGCCAAAACAAATACTAATATACAGTTTCATAAATACTCATAGGAAGACAAAATAATCTTACCTGTGAAACTTGTGCTAGGTTACTGTTTTTTTCAATTACTTCTTCTTTTAAAAGTTTGTCTGATGGCTTTCTTAATCTATGGAGAAAGCATGATGACAAAGCAAATCAAAGGTCCATAGCTAAAAGATAAAAAGATTTACGCTGATATAATTTTACAGTAGCAATAAATTATATTGGGACTAAAGTCTCATTGCAGCTAAAATTTAACATTTAGTTCGAGATTATAATAGTCAATTAATTTTTGAAGGAGGTTTTTGTAATTCAATCATTAAATTAGGGCTTCATACTTATAATATATATATTACTATAGTTCATGAGCCACGATCCATAACTATTAGCACGACTTTTGCATACTTAGCTTCTTGTTAAATTACAAAACGTTTCCCATGTTTCTCCAGAAGTTTTCATTTTCTTTTTTGGTATTATCCGTAAAAAGAGAAGAGAAAGAAAAAAGGCAAAAAAATATAGCAGGAAGTTACAGGACAGTAGGAAAGTAATCTTCATGATATTCCATATTCTTTTGAGTTTTGGAATTATGCTTTTTACCAAATCGTTGTAATTTTTGGCACATCCAATGTGACAAACGTTAATTTACCTTTTCTTATTCTATAAAGCAGACAATTTCTTGCCCGATAAGCGTGATATCTGTCACAAATGCATGCCGCATTACTAGTTATAAGGAGTATAGCTTGGTTTACTTTACAAAGTTCTTGGATTAGATAATATAGAAAGTTTCCAATTTAATAGTGAATATAATAATCATTTAATATCTACATACAACAACTTAAATTTAAACTGTGTAACAGAGGAAAATAGCATCTAGTTATTTTTTGGGTCTACTGAGAAAAGTTAGGTATACCTTATGGTGAAAAGTGGGGCATCTTATAAAATAAAATATCACAAGACAACTCTTATCTTAGTGGAAAAAGAAACGGCATCAAAGTAGTGGTGTTGAATTAAAATTGTTTAATTCAGAGCACACCTGTTTGGCGTTGCGCCCACAAGATGGACCCATTTCGGCAATGCACAAATTATGCATTTGCAATTTAAGCATATGAATGAACTTTGATTTTGACACTGATGGAGACAGAGAAACGTAAGCAAGCCAAACCATCTTCTTACTAATTCTACTAGTCTATTAACTGTTCCGTAATTATACCTAAAGATTATTATGTATGCAACATATATATGTTTATTTAGAAGGAGCCTTGATGTAGCTGGTAAAGTTGTTGTCATGAGATCAGGAGGTTATGGGCTCAAGCTGTGGAAATAGCCTCTTGCAGAAATGTTGGGTAAGACTGCATAAAATAGACCCTTGTGATCCGACCCTTCTTCGGACCCTGCGTATAGCGGGAGCTTAGTGCATCGGGCTACCCTTTCAATATATATATATATATATATATATATATATATATATATATATATATATATATATATAGCTAAAATCTTTATTACTAATAAATGCATATCCAGGCTGTGAGCTTGTATTATTCGATATTAATAATTTTTTCTTAACCATTAAGATTATGGATAAGTTTTAGTAGAACAGTAGTTTGGATAAGCTATTGGATAAATGGGTACTCTTCATTTTTGCCATACCTTAAAAGGCTTAGAGCCCGTTTGGCCAAGCTGTCAAAATCTGTTTATTTTGAAAAGTACTTTTTTTCAAAAGTACTTTTTAAAAAAAATAATTTGTGTTTGGCCAATTCATTTAAGAAGTACTTTTTACAATATTTGATGAACAAATTGTATTTGGCCAATCTTTATAAAAAGTATTTTTGAGTGTCAAATTACCAAAAAGGATAGTACCAAACTTTTATAATTATTTTAAAAAGAAAAATAAATTTTAATATTTATTATTAGAGACTGTTATTATTTTTTATTTAATTTAATTAAAATATAAACATAAAGTAAACATACATACTAAATAAAATCATTGTAATATATATCGTTATACCAAAGCAATAATATTATCTAGTATAATTACTTGTTATTTACACCATGAAATAATAAGCAAAGTCACTCACACATGATAATAGTTCTCAACAATTTCATCTCTAAATTCTATCACACAACGCCTCCATAATAGTAGAAGATTTGTCTTGTATTTTTAAAGGAATACCAGAAGGCCCATCTCCTTCCTCAATCTCTACAGTAATATCTTCATTAGTATAATAGTTGAATTCCTTATCAGTAGAAGATCGTCGTCGGATGAAATTATGTATAGCCATGGTAGTTGCAACAAGATGAATCTGAGTGTCAAACTTGAAAGATGGCATCGAGCGTAAAATAGAAAACCTATTTTTCCAGACTCCAAATGTTCTTTCAATTATACATCGAAGACTGGAGTGAAAAAAATTGAATGTTTCATTTGAATTTCTAAAACTGGAGTTGCGCTTGAATCCGGGAGATGATATCGCTCACCCTTATACGGTCCTAAATAACCCATCGTTGTTGGATAGCCTGAATCAACTAAATAATATTTGCCTACACCAAGTAAAAAAGAGTTAATTAAGATGAATAAAAATAAAATCTACATATTAAACTAACACAAGGTATAGTATTAGTGTTGCTTACCTGATGGAGGATGAGGAAAGTTAAGGTTTTGCCTTCTAAGTGCCTGATCAAATATTCTAGCATCATGTGCAGTACCTTCCCACCCAGGCCATACAAATGTGAAGCACATGTCCCAATCACATACAGCCATTATGTTTTGTGAAGTGAAGCCTTTTCTACTAATGTATTTGATTTGTTCCTTAGAGCGAACAATACAAGGCACGTGTGTGCCATCTATAGCTCCAATGCAATTTTTAAAATAAGGCCAATACCTATCATCTTCTCTTATTTTAGGATTAATATCAGAAAAGGTTGGATCTTTTGGCTTAATAATATCCATAGCCAATTTCAAACATGCTATTAAAACATGATGAAAATGTCTGCTAACGGTCTCTCCAGAGTGTTGGAATCGTTCTTGAATCATTCGATTTCCTACACCATGTCCGACCACCAGTAAAAACATAGTAACCATCTCCTCTATGGTCATTTTTCTTGTTTCTTTCAAATCATATTGTTCATTTAGTGTTTTGCATAAGTCAAGAAATATATGTTTTTCCATCCTAAACATTTCATAACATCTCTTATCATGCCCTTCAAGTATCTCCTTGATGAAATAAAATCCTGTATGAAGAGAAGTTCTGCATGGAGTTTTTAGACAAAATTTTAAATAATATTCCGATGCGAGAGCTACACTGAAAATTACCAAATCAAGTACACCATCATCGTCATCTACTTCATTTATAAGAACTTCGTCAACATGCTCATCATTATTTACGGTGAATGACATATCTGTAAGAAAAAGAATAAAATAAAATTACTTGAATAACAATCTATATACTTATTATATAAATAAAATCAAAAATCACCTAAGTACAATGACATAAAATTCTAACATTTCAAAATAAATATTAGTAACTTGAATAAAAGTCAAATGTAGATTCCAATAACCATAAAGCATAACTAGAACAACATTTTAAAGTAAATATAAAGTTTCAATAACTAGAAAAAATAAAATGCAGATAATAATAGGTAATATAATTAAATTTATTCTTTTTGAAGCTCAGACATTTTTTCCAACCACTGCAATTGTAACTCTGGATCTTCTTGTGCTAAAAACATTTCTCTCATTGGTTGCTTGACTAGTAGCATACTTGCTTTCCACCACAAATCGCTACCAACAATCATACCAGGTAAATTACGAACACCATCTATTACATACTTAATACTAAGTGAAGAGTTTTTTGACCCCATATTCATTGAAGAGCGTGATTGTAATGCTTCAGCAATTTTCTCTATTGATGATGTAATTCTTAGACTGGTATTGAATTTATTTTTCTCCTTTTCATTTATAGCAGTTGATGCTTTTCTTTTTTTTCTCTCACTACCACGCACTTTTTCAATCACATTCGATTCTTCTGGATTAGTTTGTTCGAATCCTTTTTCTGTATTCTTTTCTATTCCATCAATATTCTCAAACTCTTCATTGTCTACAGGAATTCCAAACTCAAATGGTTGTTCTGGTTGAAACCAACTACTTCCTTGCATACCATCTGGTAACACTCCAGATGACGGTGCCCACGCATGTTCAACGGTTGCAACAACATCCTTAAAACCGTATTCCATCAGTTGTCGATGTTGTAAACCTTTCTCTCTAAATTTCTCTACATTTGGATTTTCCTGCAAATGTGAAGAAGCTACTGATGGCTAGAAGGCGAAAATAGCTTTTGCCAATCAAATCCCCAAAACTAGTAAGGGCACTCGTGCCCCATCAAGCCACCTCAACCCTACCGCCAAAGCTTGACTTTACTAAACAAGCAAGAAAGGCTCCTTCTATCTTATTAGTCAAGCGCTAACGAGCAAGAAAACGGATATGCCCTAAGAAGCAACTTCGTGTAGCTGCTGCGCCCTTGCTTCTTGCTTTAGAAAGATTGCTCGTTAGCTAGGCCGTTTTCAATAAGGCTCGCGCTAGGCGCTCACCTTTTTTGGCTAAGCCGTATCGTATCTTGCTGGTAATGGATTGATTCTTGAATCTTGCTTGATTTGGGCAGGTAAGTGTTAAGAGGCTCTTGTTGGCTTTCATTAGGTATACATAGGTAGAAGAGAATTTAAAATACCAAAGCAAAATAAATAAATAAATAAATAAAATTATGTTAAGTGAAAATTACGTAGTATAATTACAAGTATCTTTATTTTCCTATCCCACTAATCCGCACTCGCTTGAATTGTTTTTCTATCGGGATCCCATCCTAAACCAGTCTCTTTTCCAACTAAAGTATCCCATTCTTTCCATGTACCTTTGAGGTTGTCCCATTTGTTCTTCAACTTAACTTTATCATAGTTTCTTTCGGTTTTGTCATTAAACTTTTGCACCAGAGTAGACCATCCTAATCTACTGAAGTGAGTTCCAGGACGATTTTCTGCTAAAATTTCTTCCACACATATATTTAAAAATAGTTCTGTAGTTTATGCATCCCATTTAGCCTTCTCAGAGTTGTTATCCAATGTCATTTTCTTGCTCATTTTCTTTCATGCATTAAGAACGTGTGGTTAATAATAATATTAAACAAATAGAGAATTAAATAAATAAAAAAATAGAAAAATACAAAAAATAAGAGCATCAAGGGAAAATATTTCAACTATTAATCATTCATATTATTAGAAATCAGTGTTATCATTGTTACATGCAAGCACGTTAAAAAAGAATAATAATAAAAGTACATACTAGACATTGCGTATAATAAATTGGTACATTACAAAAAAAAATATACCTTATGAAAAAGTACTTGTACTGGTTGTTAGTTTGTTATTTTAAAGAGAAATAAGAGACAAAGAAGAAGAATCTGCACAAGAAAAAAAGAGAAGAAGTCTATTTATAGTAATAGATAAGACTCCTCATTTTGCATAAAGTATTCAAGGAGATGAATCTATTAAAGTTATTGGGAGAATTCTAGGAGATTTATTAATTTAGAGAAATAAGAAAAATAAGATTAGTCAAAGAAAACATCAAAAACAAGAAAAATCAAAAAAGAAATTGAAAAGTTACAAGATGATTCATGTATTTGATATCTTTAATTTTTAAAATAATGGTAGAAATTAAAAAAAAAAAAACTATTCAAGAAGAAGCAAAAACCAATGAAAAGACAATAAACGAATTTGAAAGATTCATGTATCTTTTATATATATAAGATACATGAATCTTTCAAATTCATTTTGTCTTTTCATTGGTTTTTAATAGTTTTTTTATTTAATTCTACCATTATTTTAAAAATTGAAGATATCAAATACATGGATCATATATATA
>MCJB01019105.1:9013-75227 GCA_002018475.1 Nicotiana obtusifolia | reverse complement strand
CCCCACACACACATATATATATATATATGTAAAAACTTGTATTCGACTCGCCTAGCTCTATACTGATCGAGTGAGGTTGAGTGGGAGTGAATATAAAATTAGAGAGAGTTATCAAAATACGAAGTTCTCGTCTCCCTTTTTTTAATATTTGGTTGACAGAGTCAGGGTTTTTCTTGCTGGGCGAACACATCCAATTCTGAAATCATTTCTTGTTCTTAAACCATTTTTCCTGAGTTGCTGAAAGACAAAAATTAGGCTTTTTAAATGAGATTGAAGTCCACAAATATGCACTAGATGGTAAAAAGAAAAACTCTCACATGACTTGTATGCATACAAAGTACTCCATATATATTTCTGGTTTTCACCTGGTCAGTTGAGGCCTTGAGATTGTCAGCTACTTTGGCTTGTGACACGCGGCCCTTAGGAACACTGGAGTAACAAACAGTAAGGGCTGTGGGGTCTAGGTGAAGTCGCCCCCACAAGGACTAGCCTTGGATCTAGCGCGGAGCTTGTGCCACCTGATTTTTGGCTTGCTTCGTTCCACAAACCTCACAAGTTCTCTGTAGTATTTGTATCATAACTTGAATCCCGTCCCGGTTCAATTATAATCTTGCACATCTATTATTTGCTCATTTTCTCACTTCTTTTTATTTTTCCCTTACGAGTTTTTGCTTTTTCAGTGGTATTGAAAAGAATTCAACTGCTAAAAGAAAACAAGAGAAAAGGATTGAACAAAACAAGATGAATTCATTTTTATAGATAGTACAAGTGTTTTGCTGTTGGGTGGCAAATTCCTAATTTGGATATGCCTGATCCAAGAACCATAATTATAATATAGTGTTAGCCAATAATGGTGTTTTACAATTATATACACAGCCAACTAGATAAGCTATGCTTCACTTTAACATGCATCCGCTGTATGCTTCATTCGCCGTTTAGAAAACTAGTTTCTTGTTTCTAATTAGAGATTATCTTATAAATTAACTAACCTTACGCTCCCCCCATATTAAAATTACTCAAAACTGTCCATGAATCGGGTTTGGTCTAAAAATATCACGCTGTTCACCTATTTTGTTGAATTTGCTGCTTATCATTATTTTTCTGGCCCATTTATACCCTTAAACAAAATGGCTCTTTCTGGTAGCAAAAAAGGTAAACAGATAGTATTTTAGACCAAATCCGATAGTACATTGGCAATTTTGGCCCTTTTTTGTTAAAGCTAAGAATTTTTACATTGTATTATTTCCCCTTACATAATAGCCTCTCTCTCTTTCTCTCTCTCTCTCTCTATATATATATATATATATGTATATATAGTATATTTAGATAGCGCTTTGTAATATTTTTAGCTTACGGGAGAAAGTGTTAGAAGCCCTTAAAATTATCCGAACTTATTTATGGGTTCTTTTAGGGGGTTGGGGGAACATAAAAGAAGGTATCCATTTTACCAAATAATAAACCAAATGGATAGAGGGGGTGTCTGATACAACCATAAGTCAAAGTTGTTCCATAAAGATCAAACCAAATTTGTTGGGTTTCTTCAGCTTGTTAGTAAACTTTTTTTACTTCTTAATTGGTCTTCTTCCACAAGACTGACAGGTTCATTCCATATGATGAGACTTCCTTTTTAATAGCATGATCCAGTAGGATACAATTGCTGCTTAAAATGTTTAGAAACACAATTAGATATATGTAATGATTTTAACAATGTCAAGTTGGGGGATTGTCTTACTTTGGCATGCTAAAGAACATTGTTATCCTCCCTACAACCATGTGTATCTGTTTAACAACAGAAAAAATGTAGGTGTAAAGATGTAGTGTTGGAAAGAATAATTTCCGACGTTCATGTAAGTTGTGAGAAACAATGACCTAAATTTCAAATATGCTATAGATACATTGAAATAAAAGTTAATTTAAAATTGGTTCATATGGGTCTTATCGCACATTCTCTTACATTTCAACTCACTAAGAAAACCTTTATAGCGATGCCAAAACCCATATGTCAAATATTAAGAGTATCTTCCCAATTGCATTAAAGGGTATGACCTAACAGTCAACGACGTGAGCAAAAGTTATGTGAGATTACGGTTCATGTTTGTTTATCCGAAAAACGGTATAGTTGAATTTATTCGTGGTTTCTAGACAAGTGAATCAATTTGATCCAAAAAATAACGAAAGGACTGATGAAATATAAAATACTTAGCCTTAGAATGTAAATGGAATGGGAGAGCTGATGAGTCCGGGAACAGGGTTCTTAGGCACAACAATGATAAGATCAAAAGCGAGAGTATAAAATTATATTAAAATACTACATAGAATATTGTATAAGTTAGCCAGAAAATTTTTGTGCCTTACAATGATAATTGAGCTCTCTATTTATAGCTATGTCTAGGGAAGGAAGTCCTAGGATCATGCCCTTCTTTAATGTCAATTATGAGGCCATTGATGCAGATGTAATGTTAGACATAAATGCCAAATTTCTTGTAATGGGCCATCATCCTTAATGCTACAAAATATTCCGTATTAAATGTTACCGGACGCAAAGCATTTAATACTCCTTTTATGATCGTTATTCCTTCCGGTGACAAGCAGAATAGCTATGTTCGATGACCATCTCCATCTTGTGTTAACGTTTCCTCCCTTTAAGCGACCACGTGTCATGTCGTATTTTTTTCTATACAGATAGTCCTCCTGCTTTCCGGTGACATAACTTTGTGTTGCCGGAAAGTTGATAGAAACACTCTTTTGGCGGGAATTACTATAATTCCTTTTGAAGGCCACTGACGGTTGATTAGACGCATGTCTCTCCGTATTTAATGCCCCGAACATGTGCCTTCCCATGATTTAGCACGCCTTTTGCCGATTATCGAGGTAATCATGGCCATGAATTTAGCCGCCAAAATTTTAGTTATACGCATCATCCTTCTCTTATGTACTTCATAACCTCGCAAACTTCTAATTTGCATCTTTATTTCCCAACTTTTCTCTGATTTTCTTCGAACCAGAAATTTTTCTTCCTTCTATTCCAATGGCTTCCTCTTGAAAATGTGCTACTTCTTTAAAGGGCAAGAAAAAAATCGAGGATTCCGTTCCTCCAACGGTGGGTTCCATTATCCCAAGAAGGCTTAGTACTTCGAAGGATTTTGAAGAGAAACTTCATATTTCTAACCCTCACACATGGGTTGTTAGTAGGTACCCTTCTTCTATTCGCCCTTCCAGTATTCCTGCTGTGAAGAAGGACTGCTGCTGTCATGAGCTAGACATCATTGCTCCTCACCTATCGGAGCGAGTGACTCTTCCCAGGGAAGGGTTTACATATTTTTCACGTATTCCTTTACTTTAGGTGCATTTTCTTTGAGCGGAGAGCTCGATTCCATGATTGCGGAGTTTTGCCTTCTCTACCAAGTATGTTTGGCATAAGTAAATCCTTCAGTATGGAGGCCGGTTGCCTGCCTTCGACGTTTGTGCCTAGAAGCTGGAGAGGAGCTAACCTTAGCTCATATGATAAATCTCTATTCCCTCAGAATCTTCCGCGGGAGAATGATAAACCTTTGCAAACGTGGACATCATGCTTTACTGTCTAGCATGGACGACGACAACGACCGTGGGTGGATGTAATGGTTCGTTGTAGCTGCCACCAGTGACATTATTCCAACAACGGCTTCATCTTTTCCGGTTGCTTGGAACTGCTCTTATTAGTTCCTTTTAATACTCTTTTCTCTACTAAATATTCTTTCATGCTTATATTGATCCTTCAATCTTCGTTTGTTTCAGCGACTCAATGGATCCCATCGGTGGTAGAGGGCTTGGACCAGTAGGTTCAGAAGATCTTGGACATCATAACGCCGAAAGAGTTGTCCATTAAATACGGGTGGAAGGCAAAAATTATGGTAACTTTAGTTTACCTTGTTTTCATTTTTTGTATGTGAAGAACTTGGTTGAACCCTTCTGACTTGTTCACGAAATTAGGTCTACCTAGGGGGTCAGTTGATGTCCCCGAAGAGGATGTTTTGGCTGACTCTGCTGATGTGGCGAGCCTGCTTCGGGAGGCACTTACTCGAACAGGCATCTCCGGGCCTGCTTCAGGCGCAAACATTTCTTCACGGAGTCCCCGGCTAGAGAAAAAGCAACAAAAAAGAAGACGTTTCTCTGCGGTCGGGAAAAAGAATAAGAGGGCAAAAGTTGATGCCCCCGAGTCATCTCCGGTGGCGATAGTGACTGGTCCTCCTTTCCGGCCGGTCATAGACGCTGTGATGATCGACGATGATGAAGAAGCTAGTGATGAGAAAGCTTCTTTACATAGAAGGATACGATCCTCATCATCTCCACATGATGCTCGACCTGTTGAGACATTTGCAACAGCTGAAGATGACGTTTTAGCACTTTGGGGAGAATTTGATTTGGTAGATAATGCCAATTCCCGCTCTCGGGCCCCAATTGCTGTAACCGGTACTGCAAGGCTGAGTACCGGGTCCATGCTGTCTTTGGTTGGCGAGCATCAAACAACCAGCACTGCATTTGATGCAGCTGCTTCTCACTCTTCCACTCCATCAGCTTCATCTCCACCTTCACCATCACCAGCAACTGCTACATCATTCCCATCTTCATCCACTCTTTCAAAAGGGGTTGCTACATCATCTCAATTGGCTGCGTCTGACCATGAAGAAGGTGCCCCTCCTCCACAGTCCCCGGTTCATAGGAATTTGGGGCAAAATTATGCTGCTCCCTCTGAAGATCCATAAAGGAGGAGGAATGTTACCCTTTCGGTCTGCACTTGGTGCAACTTGCTTCCGAGGCCAGTGGAGCTTGCTAACTATCTGAAGTCTTTGGCTTTAGAAAAAGACTGTGAGAAGATTCAGAAATTCTCGGGAGAGTGCTTGTTGAACAATGCTATGCATAACGCCGCAGCGGTACGTTCCTTTCTTATTCTATTATTTCTTCTACTTTTTAATAAATGTACTCTAAGTTTTACCTCTTCTTGTTTTGTAGGACAACTTTCTTGCTTCTGAGGGCCTTTAAAGGCTGATTTGTGAGAAGGAAGAACTTACTTCTGAACGGGATCAGCTTTTGGCAGAACGGGACCAGACTGTTCTCCGCCTCTAAGAACTGGAAACTAAGGCTATCGAGGCTATTGTTTTGGAGGCCTGTTTGCAGCAAAGCGAGCAATAAGTGGTAACCCTTAGCCAAGAAATTGGGCCACTGAGGGTTAGATTTGATGAAGCTAAGGCTAAATTTGCAGAAGTCCAGAATGCCGTTCTTGCTGCAAACGATCGTGAGGCTGCCTACACTGAAAGAGTGATTACCTTAGAGGCAACCTTAAACTCCAAAAGTGAAGAGCATAATAGGCTCTATAGTTCAACTGTCTGTGAGCTTGATGTCAGTCTCAAATCTGTTAGGTTTGCCCGGGAAAACCTTTCCGCCGAAGTTACTCAACTCAAAGAAGAACTCAAGCGCTGAGCGACTTGCCTCATTGTTGAAAAAACTTATTCCATGTATAGTATGAGGAGAAAAACCTTGGAAGAGGCCAAGACCGGTATCATTGACATTGATGCCTAAATTACTAAGGCCAGATAACTTGAGTTGGCTGTAAAAAATGGACTCCTGGTGCAGTCTGATGCTCCAGGTTCTTCTGATTTCAGTTTCGAGTTTTCGAAAACTGAAGAGGGATCGGAAGGTGATGATGCCGAAGACCAAGGTGGGGAAAACATTGAGCCATCGGTGGAACCAACTCCCGGGGATGTGGATACTTCTCTTCCTCTTGATTCCAGAAACGCTGTAGCTTAGCTTTTCCTTTCTTTTCTTATTTTGTACCTTTATCATTTTGATGCGTTCTTGTAAATAAAAACATGTTTTTTGCTCAAGTATCGTTTGAGTCTTTAACTTACGTGCTTGCTCAAGTTTTCTGTGCATGCTGTTCCGTTCGCGCTTTATTATGTGTAATCTCGGGTGCTTTTTCTGTGAAGCATTTTGGGTTCCGAGAATTATCCCTTTTACATGATGGTTTTAATAAGTATTTGCGCAAGTTTGTTTTTCGGGTCTTTTTCGTATGCGGCTTCGGGTGTATTTTTCCTGATGGCATTATGGATTCGGGGCATTGTGTCTTCCGGAACCAATCCTTTAACGTGAGTGTTTTTACAAGAGAGGGCTCTCTTATGTTTACGGTACTCTTGAAGCGGACGTCTCCTATTCATTACGGCACAAACATTTCAAGTACTTGTTTAACTGTCAAATGGTAAAATTAATCATCGTTCAGACAAGAAACGAGATAAAAACAAGAGGATATCATTTCATTTAATTCCTTCTTTTTCCAAACGTACATAAGCCTTTTGCTATGCAGAAAAAAAATTGCCATGACTTGTGGCTATAAAGAAATTGCCACGACTTGTGGCTATCTTGTACAACTTGTTTCTACGGGGCTGGCTGTGCAGTCCCCGATCCCGATGATGTATTCTGCTACGGATTTTCGTTCCCCAGTTGACGTGGCATTCAGTGTTACCGTAACCTTATATCATTCCCTCCAGTGTTTGAATGCGAAGAATGCAAATTGGAACACAGGAAGCCTTGTATCTTCGAAGATCCCACCAATGAATTGCTAGGTAATCCTTCACTCGACAACATATCTTTTTTCCCGTAAGGGACCCATGCTATCGAGCGAAAGAATACCTAACAATCCTCTAGTGGTTTGTGCTCGTGAACGATCGGGTAACCTCTTTTCGGGAGCAAACTTAACTTCTCAGTGGGAATTTTCTATCGAAGCAAAGATTATCTAATCATCCCTGAGTGGAAACTTGCTTGTTTGCCTTGTTATCAAAGGTCTTACCATTGATGTCTTCGTAGTATGCTTTCCATCGCTACCTCGTTAAAAACCTTTCCAGAAAAACCCAATTAGGACAAAAACTGAATGAAGGAAAAAAGAGTGCAGTACATACTTTCCGTTTGACTGGTGTTCGCCAGCAGTAATATCTTTTTAGGTGAGCCATGTTCCAGTTGCTGGGCAACTTGTCTCAGTTTTGGTTCTCCAACTCGTATCCTTTTAGCAGTGATAGCTGAAACCCGGTAAGGGCCTTCCCATGTTGGGCCTAACTTGCCCGAATTGAGATCCCGGGTGTTTTGAGTTACCTTCCTCAAGACCAAGTCTCCTCCTTTGAAATATCGAAAGTTGGCTCTTCGATTATAATATTGCTCCGTTCTTTGCTTTTGAGCCGCCATTCTAACATGCGCCAAGTCCCTGCGTTTTTCGAGCAGCTTCAAGTTGATTAGCATTGCTTTGTTCTTTGATCCTTCGTTCTCCTCGAAATACCTTAAGGTTGGTTCCCCCACTTCCACCAATATCAAAGCTTCTGCACCGTATACAAGGGAAAAAGGGGTCTCTCCCGTGCTTGTCTAGGTCATTGTTTCGTAGGCCTATAGAACCCCAGGTAATTCTTCGAGCCAGTTGCCTTTTGCTGCTTCCAACCTTTTTTTTGAGGTTTTGAATAATCACTTTGTTTGTTGACTCCGCTTGAACATTTGCGCTCGGATGATAAGGCGAAGACGTAATTCTCTTTATCTTCAAATCTTCAAGGAACTTTGTAACCTTTGCGCCGATAAACTGCGGCCCATTGTCGCATGCAATCTCTTTTGGTATTCCAAACCTGCAAATTATATTTTTCCACAGGAATTCGACCACTTCGCGTTCTCCGATCTTCTGATAAGGACCTGCTTTCATGTCAGTTAAAATTAAAAGAAATCTTACCTTTTCGGGAGCCGGTGGTAGCGGTCCGACGATGTTCATCTCCCATTTCATGAATGAACACGGGGATAGAACCGAATGTAGGGGTTCTTCCGGTTGATGTACTAGTGGTGCGTAGTGTTGGCACTTATCACATTTTCGTACGAAGTCTTTAGCATCTTGTTCCATACGGGGCCAGTAATATCCCGCCTGAACTAATTTCAGCACTAAAGAATCTGCACCTGAGTGGTTGCCGCATATCCCTTCATGGACTTCTCTCATGACATAGTTAGCTTCTGATGCTCCTAAGCACCGGGCCAACAGGTCCTGAAAGGATTTTTCGTACAATTGGCCTTTCTTGAAGCTATAACGTGCAGCATTGGCGCGCAAATGCTCTTGATGCTTTGCGATCTTCGGGAAACTTTCCATGCTCGAGATAATCGATTATCTCATTTCTCCAGTCCCAAAACAAACTAGTCGAATTTACTTTCTAGTAATCTGTGTCCAAGGCTGATTTCATCAGTTGTACTACCGTCCTTGATTACGATCCTTGGATTTCTGTTGAGGAGCCCAAATTTTCCAATGCATCTGCTTCCATGTTATCTTCCCTCGGGATATGAGTTATCGACAGCTCCCGGAATCGCGCCAATAAAGCCTGAACCTTTACCACGTATTGTTGCATATGTTCCTCTTTGGTGTCAAAAATTTCATAGACGTAATTTACCACCAACTGTGAATCACATTTGATTTCGATGACTTCGGAGTCAAGCCCCCGAGCCAATTCAAGCCCTGCGATCAAAGCTTCGTACTCTGCTTCATTGTTAGTTAGAGGAATCGTTCTAATGGCTTGCCTTAAGGTTTCCCCTGAAGGCATGATTAAGACTATTCCGATCCCCGACCCTTTTACGTTTGAAGCTCCATCAGTAAATAAGGTCCAAACTCCCGATGTCGATTCCGACACCATTATTGCTTCTTTGGCTGCCAGAGGCAATAGTCCCGGACTGAAATCGGCCACGAAGTCAGCCAAGACTTGTGACTTAATTGGAGTCCGCGATTTACACTCTAAATCGAATTCGCTCATTTTGACGGCCCATTAGGTCAATCTACCTTAGAGCTCGGGTTTATGGAGGATATTTCGCAGGGAAAGTAGTTACCACAGCTACCGGGTGGCATTGGAAGTAGGGCCTCAACTTCCGAGCGGTAACTACAAGAGCTAAGGCCAGCTTTACCAGATGTGGGTATCGAGTTTCTACTCCCGTTAAAATTTTGCTAACTTAATAAATGGGAGATTGCGTACCTTCGTCCTCTCGGACTAAAACTGCACTCGTCGCAACTTATGAAATCGCGAGGTAGACTAGCAATGTTTCACCTTCTTTTGGTTTTGAGAGCAACGGAGAGCTTGATAAATATTTTTTCAACTCCTTCAAAGCTTTCTGACACTCCGGTGTCCACTCGAAATTGTTTTTCTTTTTGAGTAGTGCGAAGAAGCAATGAGATTTTTCGATGAACGAGAAATGAACCTGCTAAAGGTGCCAATCTCCCTGTGAGCCTTTGGACTTCTTTTACGTTAGACAATTGATCCGGGATGTCCTCTATGGCCTTGATTTTGTCAGGATTTACCTCAATTCCCCTTTGTGATACTCGGAATCCTAGGAACTTCCCCGAACTGACCCCAAACGCACACTTCTCGGGGTTAAGTTTCATATTATGCTCCGCTAGGATGTCGAATGTTTCTTGCAAACGCTTCAACTGGTCACCTGCATTCAAAGACTTAACGAGCATATCGTCTATATATAATCTTCCATAGTCTTTCCTATTTATTTTTCGAACATCTTATTCACGAGCCGTTGATAAGTGGCTCCGGCGTTTTTCAGCCCGAAGGGCATCACATTGTAATAATATATACCAAAATTTGTTATAAACGAAGCTTTTCCCGATTTTCTTGGTTCATCTTGATTTGATTATACCTAGAATAAGCATCAAGGAAACTCATTAACTCGTGTCCGGCCATAGCATCAATCATCTTATCGATATTTGGCAATGGGAATGAGTCTTTCGGGCATGCCTTATTAAGATCCTTATAATCTACGCACATGCGAAATTTATTATTTTCTTAGGTACTACTACTACATTGGCTAACCAGTTCGGATATCTTACCTCTTGGATTGAACCAATCTTAAGTAAACGATTTACCTCTTCTTTGACGAATTTATTCCTTGCTTTAGCAATAGAGCGCTTCTTTTGCCTTACCGAAGGTATGTTGGGATCTAAGCTTAACTTGTGTACGGCTATCTCCGTTGGGATTCCTGTCACATCTTCGTGCAACCATGCAAAAAAATCAGCGTCAATTTTAAGGAATTCAATAAAAGCAGACATGTGCTCCGGATGTAGTTCTGTTCCCAAATGGAATTTCCTTTCTAGGAATTTTTCGAACAATGCAACCTGCTCCTGTTCTTCTGCCATGTACTTCGTCGACTCTGTCTCTTCCGGTACTTGAAAATACCTTGGTACCTGATATTGTTCTGACTCTTCTGTCCCCGTATTATCTTCCTCTGGCTCGGGGGCAGGTG
The DNA here is from genome assembly GCA_002018475.1 of Nicotiana obtusifolia. Classification (NCBI taxonomy): domain Eukaryota; kingdom Viridiplantae; phylum Streptophyta; class Magnoliopsida; order Solanales; family Solanaceae; genus Nicotiana; species Nicotiana obtusifolia. Next base: position 64,946 of record MCJB01019105.1, on the reverse strand, counting down.
TCGGTTCCGGTAATTGCTATGCGCCACGTTCCTTTCTTTTGCTACTGGAAATCGAAATTGCATTCATCTCCCTTGCTGCCGGCTGATCAGCCCTAATCTGTTTGATCCCCTCGGGTGTCGGAAATTTTAACAATTGTTGATATGTTGAAGGCATGAATTTCATCTCGTGTAGCCATGGTCTTCCCAAGATTATGTAATACCCCATGTCTCCATCTACTACTTCGAAGAGTGTTGTCTTCATTACTCCCTCAGCATTCGTGAGCAACAAAATTTCTCCCCGCATTGTACGCTTGCGAGGTTGAATCCGACGAGGAGTTTTGCTACCGGGATAATGCTTCCAGTGAGTTTATCTTGCTCCAGTACTCTCCATTGTATGATATTAGTTGAACTTCTTGGATCCACTAAAACATGTTTAACTTTAAAATTTAACACATTTAATGAAATTACCAGTGCATCATTGTGCGGCAGTAGTAATCCGTCTGCATTTTCATCAATGAACGTGATATCGTCTTTCCGAGCCTCTTACTATGAGTTATCGACACTTTTGTCGTCTTTGCTGCCGAAAAAGGTGACCCTGTTAATTTCATTCCCTCTGAAGATCATGTTGATTGTTTGGCGTGGAGGTTCTTCTCCTGCTTTCGAGGTTTCTGCATCGCCCCTGTTCTGACCATAGTTGTTTTTAGCTCGATCGCTCAAAAATTCTCTAAGGTGACCATTCTTTAACAATGTTGCCACTTCTTCCCGGAGGTATCGGTAGTCCCCAGTCCGGTGGCCGTTAGTGCCATGGTATTCACATCATAAATTGAGATCCCTTTGACTGGGATCGGATTTCATAGGTCTTGGGAACGTGCCTCTTTGATATTCTTTATGGCCGATACCAACTCTACGACACTGACTTTGAAGTTATATTCTGATAACTTTGGGGATCTCACAACCCCGAGATTTCTCTGTTCTGCAGTGATCTGTTATTCCGACCACGATCGGTCCTTCTATCAACGGTGAACCTATCTGGTGTCTGGAAGTTCCTGCCACGACCTTCTGTCCGCTCATAGGGCAAAAACCGCCCCCTCGAAGTCCGTCTATCCATGCCAGTATCATCTTTAATTTTTTCTCTATTCTTCTTCCATCCTCTGGTCGACGACGGAAAGCCAACCTGATCGTCTTCGATCCTTATTTTCGACTCGTACTGGTTGTGGACGTCCGCCTATGTTGTCGCTTAGAACTCGAGCAAACTTTCCTTCAACTTCCGGGAAGCTTTCAAACTTCTCAAATTTAATTCTTTGGTGAATGCTTCAGCTACCCATTCATCCAGGACTGCTTTGATAGTAACATCCTTTCCTTCTGGAACCAGGTGACGAACTCTCGTAATAACTCGGACTCTCCCTGCACGATCCTGAATATGTTGGCCTTTTGGGCCAGTACCTTTCTGGCATCGACATGAGCCTTGATGAAAGAATCCGTGAGCATCTCAAAGGAATCTATGGAATGCTCGAGCAATAGTGAATACCATGTTAAAGCTCCCCTCGTGAGAGTCTCACCAAATTTCATTAGCAACACAGACTCAATTGCGTGAGGAGCTAAATTTAAGTGGTAATGTGCTCCTGTGGATCTGAAGTTCCATTATACTTCGGCACTTCGGGTATTTTGAACTGCTTCGGGATTAATTCTGCGGCCGCACTCGGCTTGTACGGTAACTAAATATACTTCTTCGAGTTCGGGCCCTTCAATACTGGTGGTGCGCCCGGGATTTGATCCATGCGGGCGTTTACTTCCTTCATGAACTGCAAAAGTACTTCCTTGAATGGCTTGTTATCGTTGTTGAGGCCGGATCTGCTCCCCTCGGCCCCTTCAGAGCCAACTTCTCCCTTGGGGGTGTTGTTGTCGACTCTCTACGTCGTTTGATTTGTGGGAACATCGAGAGGAATTAGATCTCGCCTGTTCGCATTATTTGAAGCACTTGATAGCGCCTGCTTTAGTTCCGTCATGACCTGATCCTGTCGCGTGAGATGACCTAGAATAATTGCCTGTTGATCTTGCAAGACCCTCACTGCATCCGTGACATGCTCCTCATTAGCATCATCAGGAGTCCTCTCCCGAACTTGTCGAGGGTACCGCCCGTCATGCACTGGTGTGGCGTCATTCCCCTTATTGTGAGCGTCACTGATTGAATCCTCGAAATGAGGCTGCTCTCCTTGAATTTCAGGGTTGCGTATGCCGTTAACAGTGTTATCTGCCATTTCTTTTGTGATTTTTTCTAAGACAAAATAATCAAACACGTTAGTAAAAAAGGCAAGGATCAATTTAACTGCACAGCTGTCTACTCCCCACGGTGGGCGCTGATAAGTGGGGATTTTGACTACTTATTAGTGCCTTTTAGCTTTCGTTTTAGCCCAAAAGCATTTAATTGTGTTCTCGAAAATTGATGAAATATGCTTAATTGCAGGAATAATAGAAGATGAACTCCCGAGATGAAATCTAACTCAAGAAGAAGTAATTTGAACTCAAGGACAAAAAAAGGCACAAAAGCTCAGAAGTGCGGACAACATAATATCATTAGGGGCCGCAGGTGACGAAGGAAAATCCATCAGAGACTGGTGCAAAGTGCGGTCCGCACATGAATTGTGCAGCCACAAAAGCTGGGTCAGAGCAAAGTTCAGAGCGTCTGCATTTCAAGACTATCAGAAGTGCGGACCGCACAGTAATTGTGCGACCTTAGAAAAAGAGCTGTGTGGCCGCACATGTAAAAGTGCGGACCGTAGAAGAGCAAGGTACGGTCGCACATGTAAAAGTGCGGACCGCAGAAAGAGCGCATTACGGCCGCAGTTCAGAATCATGCGGCCGCAGACTTCCAATCCTGTCAAGCTGAAGAAAAGTGCCGCAGAACCTCTGAAAGGGCATTTTTGTCCGAAATTTCCAGCCCTATAAAAACAGACAGGTTTCACATTTTAAGGTTAACTTTTGACATCAGCTGCTACAGTAGCCGTTTATTCTTACTCTTTTTAGTAGTATTTTATATTTTCAGCTATTGCACATAGATTTTATCATTTTAATTAGCAATATGAGTTTAATTATCATTTCTTCTTCTATTTCTTTCATTCCAAGCATGAGTAGCTAGATTTTCACTAGGGTTGTGACTCAACCCTAGTGTGTAAACTTAATGGGTGTTTAATTTATTGCTTGTTTATGGTTGGGTGTTTATTATTTCACCTTGTTCTTGCTTTTATTTGTGAAATTAATGGTTGCAAACATTAATTCATGCCTATTTGACTTGGTCTATACTTGAGAAAGAGAGACTCAGTCTAAGAAAACTTGGCTAACAGAAAATTGGGTCAATTGAGAGATTGATAAGCCCAATTAAAAGGGTTGAACCTAGAGATAAGAACAACCCGACTTGAGCTTTTATCAACTGTTTGGTTCAATACCCATTTGGACTTGAGAAAGCCAAATTGGTCAAAATCACTTTCTAACCGAGAGGTATTGAGTGGTATTGAGTACTGATAGCTATAATATACCCCGACCAATAAAGCAAGCTTTAAAGTTTATATCCCATTAGGAAAACACCCAGGTGAATGTCATAGCTTTAGGATTTTTACAATATTTGAAAAACAACAAAAATAATTTCATAGTTCTATTTCTTAAATTGCAATTTAGTTTAAATTAGAATTTAAAACAACCCAATTTTACGGAAGTGCAAATTTAGATATACAAACTCACACGCTACGATATATACTACTAACTCCTACTCTTATAGCTCCCTGCAGAATTCGACCCCGATTCTTGTTGGGTATTACTATTGTATCGACCGTTTTCATAACCTCGAATTGAGATGTGAAATTGGACGAGATCAGGCGCTAAACTATTTACCCAAAAAACGTACAGTTGAATTTATTCGAGGTTTCTAGACAAGTAAATTAATTTGATCCAAAAAGTAACGAAACGACTGATGATATATAAAATACTTAGCCTTAGAATGTAAATGAAACGGCAGAGCTGATGAGTTCGGGAATAGTATTTTCGGGCACAACAATGATAAGATCAAACGCGAGAGAATAAAATTGTATTAAAATGCTATATCGAATGTAGTATAAGTTAGCCAGAAAATTCATGTCCCTTACAATGATAACTGAGCTCTCTATTTATAGCTATGTCTAGGGAAGGAAGTCCTAGGATCATGCCCTTCTTTAATGTCAATTATGATGGCCATTGATGAAGATGTAACATTAGACATAAATGGCAAATTCCTTGTAACGGGCCATCATCCTTAATGCTGCAAAATATTCCGTATTGAATGTTACCGGGCGCAAAGCATTTCATACTTCTTTTATGATCGTTATTCCTTCCGGTGACAAGCGGATAACTATGTTCGGTGGCCATCTCCATCTTGTGTTCCACGTGTCATTCCTTTAAGCAGCCACATGTCATGTCGTATTTTTCCCTGTACAATGTTCCATCAGAGATAAAAACTCTAGACAATTTCTTTCTATTTATCTAAACAATATTGGTGAATTGAGTTATCCAGCAAATGTACTGTTATGCGGCGCCTTCCTGAGGTTCTTTGGAAGCGCAACGTAAGGCTAAGCAATCGATGTCAGTCCGATTGCTGTCCGCCAACTGAGGTCCCCTCCGTACGCTAGACTAGATTGTCATTGCCGTACATGAAACCAATATCGTGAGCAACGAGAGAATTGAGAGTTGTAGAGAAAATTGAGAAAAGAACTTGCTTGTATAAAGGAAAGGCTATTACAAAAGCTATGCGGTGTCGAGGGGGAGAGACACCAGTACAGAAAAATACTTGCTTGCTAGAGAAAGTTTTGAATGTTTGTTCCCCCCTAATAATGCTTAAAATAAATAAATCAAAGTTACATGAGTTGTCCTAAGAAAGCTGTAAGTGCATACTAAAAGAAAATAAAGTAAATCTATTCTATATTTACAAAGAAAAGGACTTAGTCTTCTACAAAGTAGAAATAAGTCCGTCAGCAGCAGCTTTGTCATTCGGCTCAGGGTCCGCGCGCGCAGACATGTGGGCATCTGCCTGTGGCTGTGCACTGGCACTGGTTGTCAGTGGGGCGACAGAGGCGCTTGCGCGCTTGTCACTTGGAGCTGCCAAGACCACGGGGCCGACCGTGGCGCTAGGCGTTGGGAGGCTTGCCAGGACGCCACGGGGCGCATCCAAGGGGTCATGGAGCATGGCTGGAAAGCCGCCCATGACAGTACTAGTGCGAATAACATGTATATAATAAAAACTCGAAATGCATGCAAGTTAGTTCGGACACTAACATTATAAAATATCTTCCTATTTCTTGAGAAAAGAAATTAAAACCCTTATCGAGAAAGTTTTGATTATCTATAGCCTTTTTGGCCTAAGGTAGCCGATTCCTTTCCCCTAAAGAAGTGATAGGACTACGTTTGGACTCGTACGAAATTATTACTAATAAATAGGGAGGACCGCAAGCAGCGTGACGCTTGGGGAATATAATTATCCATCTCGTGACAATGACTTAGCAAAATGAGAAATGTGGCCAAGAAAAAAGAAAAATGAAGAGGAAAGCCGTGTTTCACCTGCTTCTAAAAGTTGATGTTAGTAAGTTCGTTGTGACTTGTACAACTTGAAAACCTTTATATTACAGTGGGCATGTGAATAATAGGGAGATGACAACTACTTGAGATTGGAACACTCACATGCCCATCTAAATAGTAGCGGTTGGATCATTCGTTGTTCCCATCAAAATGAGAGTGAAGGTCTTTTTTAGTTATGGGAGTAGTTGATAGATGTATTTTCATATCTCGTATTGTTTTTAATTTTTTGGTTTTCTCTAATAATACTTACTTTGGAATCCCGATTAATACTAATTTACACGAGGAGATTTAATACTGAGTTGCCTTTTGTAATATGATATTTAACTCCTTTATTAAAAGCCATGTATTCTATTAGTACTCTTTTTATCCGTTTGTAATGATGCCCGATTCGTAAACATTTTTTTTTTTTAATTTTCATTCTTGACACGATTCCCTCTTTTACTTGTTTTACTAACACAATAACTTGTACGATAGGATCGAAATTTATTTAGGTAGAATAAATTTATGGACTTGTTATATAAATAGCCGGTCCGATTCAATATTTATTTTTTAGCGTGTATACATAGATTATACATTGATATACACAATTATATATATATATATATATATATATATATATTATACATGAATTATATACCGGGGCGGATCTAGATCAAATATTACGGGTTCCCGTGAACCCAATAACTTTAGCATAGACCCTTGTACTAAATTTTTTAAAGTATAAGAATATTTAGCTTGGAATTCAGTTCGTTGGTCCAGTTATCATGTAAATTAACTTGAGATTGTTGCACGAACCCATAAGTTTAAAATTCTGGATCTGCCTTTGATTATATATATACTATACGTCCTTAATTTGATTATTTTAAATTTAAGATATTAAGTGGGCGGCCATTTGAGTTAATTCTTCTAAATTGATCTCGTACGACAAGCAAATAAAAGCTGATACAATCTTAAAATAATCAAAACATAAGCCAAAATGTGTTACTTGCTAAGGTTATTGGTAGAGTTACAAAAAGTTTATGTTAGTGTCCAGTGAGTGAAGAAAATAAAAAGTTGTTAAAAAGATTACCCAATTGTCTCCTTAAATCAATTAAAAGAAAGAAAAAATTTGTACACAATACAACTTTTTAAAAATAATTTAAAATAAGTTACAGCTACTTTTAGAAAATTCCATAAATATAACTTTTATTTTTAAAATTTTAACCCTTTAATTACATTATATATTATACAACTTTTTATATCCCTAAAGTATCTCACTTAATTCTCTCTCAATAGTTATATCAAAACTCTTTCTCTCTCTCTCTTCAAACCCAAATCTATCTCCAAACCCAATATCTCAACTAATTCTCTCTCAAAACTCAATAGTTGATAATTTTCTTTACTAAAGATATATTATACTGGCATATATGGATGGTACGCGATATGAGTATACTTCATAATAAAGAATAGTATATTTAATATAATATTCATATATAACTAATATACATGATATATTACTGCAAATGTAATAGGGAAAATTTATTATACATTAAGTATACTATAATATATGTATAAACCATATATACGATATATTATTCCAAATATAGATTGTAAATATTATATGTATATGAGTAACATATGTGACATAATTCATTTATGTGCGTATATTATATCAAATATAGACCATTAAATATTATTATTAAAAGCCTATACCAAATATGATATTTAGAAACTAATATTTAGCATAGAATAGTTAGTGGTGGCCATTATACCTCTTTGTTTTCACAACAAAAAAAAAAAGGGGGAGGAGAATGATATTAAGAAAAACATTATTTATATAAGGGATTGAATAAATAAATGTTTTATTTTTGAGTAAAAGATATTTTATATTTTTTTTGGTAACTAAATACTTGTATCAATCACCAAAGAATCATTACAAAACCACAACACTTAACACAAGCACTAAGCTGTTAAAAGAAAAAATAAACTCCAAAACTAGAACTGTGTTGATCACACTTGAAGGACTTAGAGGCACATCTCCTAGGCAGAGTTTCCTCTACTCCTAAAGCACTATAACATTAAAACAAGAAAATCAAAATAAACTATCTACTCATATCTTACTGGACTAAAAGTGATATTGGAGAAGCAAACTCATGGGTTTATCAGATGCTCTAATGTAGCAGTTCTAACAATACTTTTTCAAAACCTGTCTACCTTTTCGGAGATCCTCTGGTTCTTTCAATCCACGTAGCATAAATAACTTCGGCATACACCAATTTGAACGCCTGAGTAAAGTGAGATTTTTCCTTTGCATTTTGAGTAGTCCATTGCATATAGTGAACCCAACTACCTATAACAAAAGACTATCCTCCTAGCTACCAAGGGCTCTTTTCTACAGGGGCATGCCCCTTTTTATCTCATCATTTAAAAAGATAAAAGTGATTTTTAAGAGCGAAAGGGTCTTCCACAGAAAGTGACAAAAGTTGTATCTCAAAGAATTTTTAGAATCGTCACTTGATATTTGATTTCGGTATGTCAAGTCATTGTTTTAAAAAAAAAAAAAAATTCTTTAAAACACATTTAGACTCTAAAATATAGTATTTGACTCTGGGAAAAGGTATTAGATATTTTTCAAGTCCCGTGAAAGTCACAATTACATACATGATTTAGTTGGCTTTGAAGAATCAAATTGAGGCAAAACACACAAAAGAAGAATAAACACAAAAGAGGTTCGAGGTTGTCCCTACCTAAATAAGAAGAAAAATAAGAGAAAAGAAAAGAAAAATAAAAAAGGAAGTCCTGAACTATCCTACACCATGCTTCTTCCATGGTGTCTGTCACGGCCTCCAATTACATGATTCTACGGGGCATTCCCCGAATAAAATATTTACAAATTCCTTGGGGCATTTTTCGGACAAAATAATAAACTAAGGGACAGCCTATAACCTCGTGAAGTCCTAAATTTTGCCTACCCAAGTGTAGTCGGCCTAAACATACTACTAGCGAACAATAAAAGAAAGGCAGAAATAATACAAAACTAAAACTAAAATAAATAAAGATTCATTTCATGCTCATTCTCTTTTCAGCAATTAATTTCATTTATTAGACCAAGCCAAATCCCTAAATATGTAACCAAATTAATTACTAATGGATTAAGTCTTTCCCCAACTTCCGCCACCCAACAATCATTCAAAACAAATATTGACCAAACAAAACTGATAAGATATGTGTCCTTTGTTTTAATGATTTGACAAACTTCATGAGAGAACCAGATAAGGAACCTGAAACAATTAGTTCCTTTGCGTTCAGAGTAACTAGTCAGATGTCTGGCTCAACTCTCAATGAAATCAGTTAAGGGAACATCAGAGGGAACAGTAGAGGGAACATATAGAGATCAGTTCCTCTGGTTACAGTACAAGCCAACTTCTTACAGTTGTTAAAGTCGCTGCACTGCTGCACTGCACACGCAACAGTGCAACAGTCACTTTATGGAGCATGCCTTGTACCAGATATTTGCTTACATCATCCCAATGACCTTACACACACATATTATCAACATGAGTCAAGGGATTTCATTGCCTAACACTTGTAAAACCTTTGATTTTCTCTCTCAAGTGCTAGCCACCATCTCTCTCAAGAATAAAGCAGCTGCAACCTCAAGGACCAGATCCAAAGATTGAAGATATCTTAAGTCCTTAGGTTTGTTGAGCCTTTGTTATTGGTTCTTCATTTGTAATCCTACACTACTTTCAATAAGTGTCTTTGTAGGACAGATTAACCACTATTTGGTTTAGTTTATTGACTAGAGTTAGTCAAGATTTGTTGCTTTGTAATAGAGTTATTACAAAGAGGCTTACAATATAGTTATTGCAAGTAGGCGAGGGATTAAGAGTTTAATTCCTAGGTTACAATAGGTTGTAATCTAAAGTTTCTCGGTTAGTGAAGTTGAAATCCTACGAGTGTAGGTCGTTATTTTTAATCCCGTGAGTTCAGAGTTTTTCACGTAAAATATTATTGTGTTATTTACTTACCTTTGTGTGTGTGTATTCTAGGGGAACTGATAGAGAATCAAGTTCTCTATATAGTTTGGTGGACTCTTAGTTTGCATCAATTGGTATCAGAGCAGGTTCTTTTTAAAAGGTTAACACCAAGAAAGAATCCTCATGGTTGCTCCACCAAACTTCGAGGAAGACAATCAATGTACAGACCACTAAGATTTAATGGCCAATACTATGGTTGGTGGAAAACAAGAATGCACGACTTCATTATGGCTGAAGACTTCGAGCTGTAGGACGTAATTTGTGATGGTCGTGTTGTCCCTATGAAGGCTGTTGGAGAGGGAAAAAGAACTTTTCCAAAGACAAGAAAAGAATACAATGATGTTGACCGAAAAGCTATTGAGAAGAACTTCAAGGCAAAGAAGATTCTTGTGTGTGGTATTGGACCAGACGAGTATAATCGTATCTTGGCATGTGAATCTGCCAAGGAAATCTTGGAAGCTCTTCAAACGGCTCACGAGGGAACTACTCAGGTAAAGTAGTCCAAAATAGATATGCTTACAACTGAGTATGAACTCGTTAAAATGAAAGAGAATGATTCCATTCAAGAGATGCATACCCATTTCGCCTCCATAATCAATAAGCTTCATTCACTTGGTGAAATCATTCCAACCAAAAAGCTGGTCCGAAAAATATTCAGTGTTTTGCCAGGTTCCTGGGAAAGTAAAGTGAATGCTATCATTGAAGCCAAGGATCTGCAGAAGCTGACCATTGATGAACTCATTGGAAATCTCAAACTTATGAGATGAAGAGAAAGAAAGATCTTGAAAGAAGAGAGCCCAAGAAGGAGAAGAACCTGGTTCTCAAAGCTGCACACAGTGACTCAAGTAGTGATAAATCTGACATAACGTATCTCACTCGAAGATTTTAAAAGATGATTCGTCAAAATGGTGGGATCCCAAAGAAAGGAAGTTCCACCAGTAACTTCAAAGGAAATGATTGCTGTCATAAGTGTGGAAAGCCTGGACACTTCATTAAATACTGTCCTCTTCAGAAGCAGGATCATTAGAAAACCAACACTGAAAAGGCAGCTAAGAGGAACCAGGTCCCTGACAGAAAGTTCAAAAGAAGAGATGTTACTGACAACATGGTAAAGCAAGCCCTGGCTGACTGGGGAGATTTCTCTAGTGAATCTGAAGTTGAATATGACCAAGGAGATACATCTATGATGGTTGCTGACAATGGATCTTCAGAATATGAGTCAATCTTTGCACTCATGCCTAAATTTGATGATGATGAGGACAAGGAGGAAGATGAGGTAAGTTTTCTTGATGTTCAAAGAAATGAAAAATTACTCTAAGAAAAAATTGATGTCTTTAGCAAATGTGTTGATTGATACCTATCGTAGCCTCATTAATGAGAAAAATGCTTTAATTGAAGAAATTGATGACATAGAACAAAAGAGAGGTTATATGGTAGTTTCCATTGTAGACTTAAAGGAACAAGTGGAAGAAGTAACTAGAGAAAGTATCTTGATGAAAAACCAAACAAAAAAATAGATGGACATCCCTAAGGGTAAAGATGTGGCTAGTGAGGCTCAACTTGAGCTTTTGAGTGATTTTAAGAAAGTTAAAACAAGTCTTGTTGCTGAGCTTGAAAAGAATAGACAACTTTAGGAGGATTTGAAAAGGGTTAAAAATGATCTTAGTAAGTCACTTAACATACCTGGCCCTTTGATGTAATCACTTACATGTATAATAGTAATGGGGGGAACAGGCAAGGAAACCGGTTCCACAAGGAAAAAGCCCCATATAACCCACATAGCAAGTATGTTACTGTGCCTGCTAACTGGCTTTGTACTCACTGTGGTAAGACTGGTCATTATAAAGATTCATGTAAAGCAAAGTTTCGGTCCCAACAGAAAAACAAAGTTTTTGTCAAAAAATTTTTTATTGCTAAGGAACCTGATTCTCTGAAAAAGAAATATGTGATGCCTGCATGGACAAAAAGAAATTTGATTCGCCCCTTCCTTCATTACAAGGGACCCAAACTTGTTTGGGTTCTTAAGACTAATCTCTGATTCCCTTGTGCAGGCAGTAGAGAAAGGAAGCAGTCAAAAATGGTACATGGATAGTGACTGCTCTAAACACATGACTGGAAGAATGGATGATTTCCTTTTACTTAAGGCCCTGCAAGGTGGGAGTGTATCCTTTGGAAATTGAAAAAAGGGATATATTCTGGGAATTGGAAATATTGGAAAAACACTCTCTCACTCAATTGAGAATGAGTATTATGTGAATTGCTTAAAGTATAGCCTGCTGAGTGTCTCTCAAATCAGCGACAAAGGAAACAAAGTGGAGTTCCTGTCAAAGTCTTGCACTGTCACCAATCTTATAACTGGTGAAGTGGTTCTGATTGCAAAAGGTTCAAAAACATTTATGTTGCAGATTTGAATCTCTGATGGTGATGATCTTACATGACTGAGTGCCGTTGATGATGATGCTGAACTATGGCACAGAAGATTGGGACATGCAAACTTCACTCTGTTGAACAAGCCGATCAAGAAGGACCTGGTTCATAGGTTGCCGAAGTCAAAGTTCGAAGATCACAAGGTGTGTAATGCATGTGTGAAAAGGAAGCAAGTCAAGTCCTCATTCAAGCCAAAGAATAAAGTGAGCACCTCAAGGCTACTGAATCTTCTTCATATGGATTTGTGTGGACCTATGAGGATGCCTGACAGAGGAGGAAATAAGTACATCTTCGTTATTATTGATGACTATTCAAGAAAAGTATGATCAAGATGGAGATTATTCAAAGGTCCCTGGAGAGGTTATTGATATGGCAAACGGGAAGGCTGATCTAAAGAGTCAAGTCAAGGAATCTAGTGAAGAAAATGCAGCAGAACTTCCAGCTGATTTGGAGGAACCTGGTCCTTCCATCACAGCAACTGAAGTTGAAAATAGAGTTGCTGATGCTATGTCAAGCACTCCTGATGTAGATCAAAGAAGTGATTTTCACACTTCCATCGATGCCAATGATGGGTCTCACATGGCGGAACCTGGTCCCTCACATCCTAAAACCCAGGCGTCTAACTGGCAGCACAAACGCTCATATCCTCTCCAAAACGTAATCACTCCTCTGGATTTAGGGATTCAGACTAGATCCAAGGCGAGAAACATGTTTTCTTTCTCAGCTTTCTTGTCTCACATTGAACTGAAAAACATCAAGAAAGCATTAAAAGATGCTAACTGGATTGCTGCCCTACAAGAGGAGCTCCATCAATTTGAGAGGAACAACGTGTGGCACCTGGTTCCTCGACCCTTAGATAGAGCTGTTATTGGAACTAGGTAGGTATTCGGAAACAAGCTTGATAAATTTGACAATACAACAAGAAATAAAGCCAGGCTGGTGGTCCAAATCTATAATCAAGAAGAAGGAATTGACTATGATGAGACTTTTGCCCCAGTTGCTCGAATATAAGCCATCAGAATCCTTATTGCCTTTGCATCTTATATGGAATTCAAATTGTTCCAACTGGATGTCAAAAGTGCATTTCTGAATGGATATTTAAAAGAAGAAGTTTTCGTCAAACAACCACCTGGTTTTGAGTGTCATGATCATCTTGAACATGTGTTCAAACTTGACAAGGCATTATATGGGCTGAAACAGGACCCTCGTACATGGTATGAAAGGTTGTCCAAATTTCTTCTTAAAAATGGCTTTACAAGAGGAAAAATCTACAATACTCTATTTTTGAAGAAATAGGAGAGGAATCTGCTCATCGTGCAAGTCTATGTTAACGACATCATATTTGGTGCAACAAATGATTCCTTATGTGAGGAGTTTGCAAAGCTTATGGGAAGCGAGTTTGAAATGAGCATGATGGGGGAATTAAATTTTTTTCCTAGGGTTGCAAGTTAAGCAAACCCCTAAGGAACGATGATAAGTCAGCAGAAATACATTAAGGAGCTTCTGAAAATGTTTGAGATGGAAAGGTCAAAGACCATTGATACTCTCATTGCTATTGCCGCTTGTCTATACATGGATGAACCTGGTTCCCCTGTAAATGAAACTATGTATCGGGGTATCATTGGATCTCTCTTGTACCTAATAGCCAATAGACCTGACATTGTATTTAGTGTTGAGTTGTGTGCTAGATTCCAATCAAGTCCTAAAGAATCTCATTTGAAAGCTGTCAAACGAATCATGAGGTATCTCAATGGAACGCAGGTCCTAGTCCTCTATTATTCCTCAGGAGATAATTTTGACTTGATTAGGTATGTTGATGTTGATTATGCTGGTTATCTGGTGGATAGAAAGAGCACATCTGGCATGGCATACTTTTTAGGATCTTGCTTGATTTCATAAGGTACAAAGAAACAAAATTCTGTGGCCCTCTCTACTACAAAAGTTGAATATATGGTAGCTGCCTCCTGTTGCGCCCAACTGTTGTGGATCGAGCAATGATTGGAAGACTTTGGTGTATTCTCTGATTGTGTGCAACTGCTATGTGACAATACAAGTGTCCTTAATATGGCAAAGAACTTGGTCCCTCGATGATTGGCTATAAAAGGATGGTAAGCAAAATTGCTAAAAAATATTTTCTGGCAACTTCTAACTCAATTCTTTATCGTTAGAGGTAAACACGCATGGAAACTACAAGACAAACAAGTGGCTAATGACATTGCAAATTCTTGGATGGATCATGCTCGTATTTATAAAATTTGTCAAGGAACCTGGTTCCCATGACTCAGGTTAGTAGTTCCTCTTACACTCATCTGCATTTTGAACTACTAGTGTACCACATCATTAATTGCCTCCGCTTCTTCTCATACCTCTTAAACCGACCCGACTATCCATCCCTTTTTCTCACACCTTATTGTAATCAGTCCCTCTTTTCCCTCTAAATACCCCAAACCCTCTTTTTGTGTCTTCCCTCTCTCAGAATCAACCATGTCTTCACCATAATCTGAGTCTGCTAAAGCTACTAAAGACATCCCTATTATGCCTCCGTATCTCGAAGCACATCCATCTAGATAGGAGTGTCGGTTCCTAATATGATGGATGGTGTGCTGTGTCTGGTATTTATGAAACTCAATGTGCTCAGGGTTTTGATCTGAATATTTCTTAAACATCAGGTAATGCTCCATCCTCTTTTATTGATACTGCATTGTTGGGAACTATTATGGGTAAGATAGGCGAAATATTTTTGAATGTTGTTGCTATGGAATGTCTAGTTGGGGATTCTTTGTCTGGTGATGTGGCTACTGGGACTCAGGGGAAGAATGAGGAAATGGGGACCAGGTGTCTCAAAGTGACGAAGCACCGGTCAGTACTACAGGGGAGCCTACAGAGGAACCTGGTCCCTCTGTCCAAGAGGAGTTCTCAGCTCCTACCTGGGATGAAACTCCAAGCTATACTAGATATCCCCTGGGCAGTACTAACCCTTCATCTTCTCCTAACCTTGATACAGTTCCTTTGGAGGTTATGTACTCTGAGATGAAATCGGTGTTTGCTGAAGGGCTTTCAATTGTGGAAGGAACCTGTTCCCAGGTTTTAGGAAGCTTATTCTCAAGCCTCAAGCTATTCAACAAGGGGAACGAGTGCACAAGAAGGCACTACTTCCAGAATACCAACTCTTGTTCGAGTTGGTGAATAAGGTCTTGCTACCAAGAGCTGAAAGACAATCAATTACCTTTATAGTGGACCTGGTTCTTTTGGAGGCACTGGACGGCTACACTCTTATCAATCTGCCTGGGATTTTGGTTGAATACTGAAGAAAGTGGCAGACTTCAAGGATGAAAATCATGGGTTGCCATATATTCCTGTTCGCAAAAGTCTTTGAACGATTTAAGGTCCCCTTGGGGAGAGCAGTTATGGGAACTCGTAAATAAATATTCTCAATGAACACCTCGGAAGAATATGAGTATGTTGACAAAAAGGGGAGAATAGGCAGCAGTTCTACAATCTCTTAGCCTATTGATGCCCAAAATGTTGCAAATGAGGAAATTAGGCGGTTGAAAGCGCAGAATAAATAAAGATTCATTTCATGCTCATTCTCTTTTCAGCAATTAATTTCATTTATTAGACCAAGCCAAATCCCTAAATATGTAACCAAATTAATTACTAATGGATTCAGTCTTTCCCCAACTTCCGCCACCCAACAATCATTCAAAACAAATATTGACCAAACAAAACTGATAAGATATGTGTCCTTTGTTTTAATGATTTTGACAAACTTCATGAGAGAACCAGATAAGGAACCTGAAACAATTAGTTCCTTTGCGTTCAGAGTAACTAGTCAGATGTCTGGCTCAACTCTCAATGAAATCAGTTAAGGGAACATCAGAGGGAACATATAGAGATCAGTTCCTCCGGTTACAGTACAAGCCAACTTCTTACAGTTGTTAAAGTCGTTGCACTGCTGCACTGCACACGCGAAAGTGCAGCAGTCACTTTATGGAGCATGCCTTGTACCGGATATTTGCTTACATCATCCCAATGACCTCACACACACATATATCAACATGAGACAAGGGATCTCATTGCCTAACACTTGCAAAACCTAAAATTGATTTTCTTTGTCAAGTGCTAGCTACCATCTCTCTCAAGAACAAAGTAGTTGCAACCTCAAGGACCAGATCCAAATATTGAAGATATCTTAAGTCCTTAGGTTTGTTGAGTCTTTGTTATTTGTTTTTAATTTGTAATCCTACACTACTTTCAAGAAGTGTCTTTGTAGGACAGATTTAAACCACTATTTGGTTTAGTTTCTTGACTAGAGTTAGTCAAGATTTGTTACTTTGTAATAGAGTTATTACAAAGAGACTTGCAATATAGTTATTGCAAGTAGGTGAGGGATTAAGAGTTTAATTCTTAGATTACAATAGGTTGTAATCTAAAGTTGCTCGGTTAGTGAAGTCGAAATCCTACAAGTATACGTCATGATTTTTAATCCCATGAGCTGAGAGTTCTCCACATAAGATATTATTGTGTTATTTACTTACTGTTGTGTGTGTTCTGTGGGAACTGATAGAGAACCAAGTTCTCTATATATTTTGATGGACTCTTAGTTTGCATCAAAAACCAAGCATTGGACAGATGAAATACTTGAACGAGCTATGCATGAAACAAAGTAAAAGAAAGGTGGATTCATAATATGATAAGAGCCATGACTTCCCACTGATCATCCCACCAGTAAGACCACAATCCCATAGAATCAATTTGACACATTTGCACCTACTCAAACTAACAAAGACAAGCTTGCATGCTAAATAATCCAACATCTCACGCCACTGTTCATATGGGAACGAAAATTGTATCATATCAAAGATGTATTCAGAAACTTTTTCCACGAAGAAACTATTCCAAACATGGTAATTATGAAGAAACAACTAACCAACAGAACTTATAGAATGTAAGTGGGATCACAGGTAATTTGGCTCAATTTGATATGACAATATTAGTGTAAAAGAACACAGCAAGAATCCAACAAAACATTTACTTTGATTACCAAGACATGGACACCGACTTAGTAGTAGTCGTGAATCAAATTAGCACGTATATTGACCATACATTTATCAAGCATCAACGGTTACCATAACAAGCTTGCTGATTCAATCAAGACGCATGTTCGAACCTAAGAACACTAGTGAAAGGAGCACCAGACAACTCATCAAGACATTATATTAATGAAGATGCTGAAAGTTTGAACTCAATCACAAATTAACCTTCAAAAAAGAGAATTTTTTTTATTCTGATCACGTCCAACTCTAGTCTTAAAAAAGATGAGCGTTCGCTATAAATATAATCCAGTCTAAAAGTCCGGAGTCGAATTCCACAAAGAACTAGGTTTAGCTACAACTGTTTAGTATCACTAAGAATACAAGCTCGAACAGTTCCAAAGTTATAAATATTAAGATACTTATATCTAATCAACTAACAAATTAAAGTAGTAGATTAACAACTAAATGTACCAAGTGTTAGAGACTAAGTTAAGCAGGTCTAGAGTAATGATTTCCCCAATTATCAAAATCCTTCTCGCTATGTCTTCTATAATTTTACCTAATTATTCTCTACCAATCGTAAGTACTTTAGGTGTCGTAGCTCTCTCTCGAGCAACTACCACAATTCAGTAGACATATTCTCTCAAACTACGCTAGCTGGCACTAATTCATCGCTCACTATGATTGCACCAAAATTTCGTTATCTCTAATCCCGCCTTTAAACCCTCCGTTTTAATCTCTCACATACGATAGAAGTGATGTTGTTCAACAACTACCTAAATACGTACCCTCTCTCAAGCAATACACACTAAATAGGCACAGTCAATTGATGCCATTCAATCAATAGCAACAAATACATAGTTGAACAAGTAGAGAAATCCAACGTCTCAATTATATAAAAACATAACAAGAAAGAAGGAAAGACGTGAAATTGCTCCTAGTGTGTTCTTGACTCCCTAAAGTATTCTCTTCTTCCAAAGTAGTGTCTACAACAACAACAACATAACTAGTATATTCCCAAAATCACGTTTTAGGATATATTTATAGTGACTAGGGTTTGTATGAGACGGATTTTCTTTCTCTTTTTTGGATTGGAGAAGGTGGTTTCTTCGGCTCCGGTCCCGGTCCGGCAAAGTGAACCTCGCTTTGCTGTCCGAAATTTTTCTGGTTTCTTCTGCTGCAGTCCCGATCTGGCGAAGTGAAACTCGCTTTGCTGTTCGAGACTTTTCTCTTCAACTTTTTTTTCCATCAATTTTTCTCCTATTTGATCCTTTTCTGCATAACTTTGTTCATACACATAAAAAACACATAATGAGCATGTTTTCAATTCAAAAGTGATGTGAACTCCTGCAAATAACACAAGAAATAACACACAAACTCATTCAAAATATGCATTTTTCATCCTTTATCATATATATTCTGAAATCTCAAAGAAATGGAGAAGAAGAAACTCTCAAAACCATAGCCCTCTTTCTTTTATCCGAAAATCCCCTCAAAATAGGAAAATGCTCTCACCTATATAGAGCCCCCCGAAAGTTTTGCCCTCCTCTTCAAGAAATGGATAAAAATTCCTCGTTTTTTATTTAAATTTTCTTTTGAAACGAGTTTCGGATGAATGAAAGGCGTGGATTCGATCTTGCCTAATTCGACCGCTCTCATTTACCTAAAATCCGCCCTAAAAAGATAAAAAATGCGTCAGTCATATGGAAGGAATATTCAGGCTGCAAAAACGGTTAAATCAATGACGTGGAAGAAAAGGACAAGAGGGGTAGGAACCAGCGGACTCGGCGAGCCAACTCGCCCGATTTAGGTGTGTTTTCGGTGAGTTACGGCGGTAGAGTGATGTGGAGAAGAGGGGGGCGCGGCTGGATTAGGAGAACTAGGTTTAGGGTTAGGGGTTTTAAAAGAGCTTATTTATGTTTGAGCAAAAAAATTTGGACCGTAAGATCTAAAGGGAAATGGATGGCCAGGATTCCATCTTCTTTTTTTGAAAGGTTGATTGGTTTTCACGAGTCTGGGCTGATGGAAGTGGGCTTGTCTATGTTGGACTTAGGTGTTAAATGGAATTAGGCTCAGATAAATTCGAAATTGGGCCTGCGAAAATCTGAGAATCCATTACCCAAAATAAAATTCTTTTTTGTGGAACAAAGACAAAAATAAAAGTCCTATAAAATATTAATTAATCTTAATTAAGTAAATAAACTATTAAAATAATAATAAATATTAAAACAAATCTTTTTTGTTATTTTTAAAGATTATGCTTAAGATAAAAATAAAGGAAAATAGAGAATAACAATATTAAGATAAATTCCTACAAAAATGCTAGTAACCCTAATTAAATAGAAATAAGAAAAATGAAACTATTATTGTTTTTTCAAGTTTATGTTTTGAAGTTAAAAATAAAATAGGCCAAAATCCTATAATAACTCAAATTAATATTTCAAAATACTAAGAATACTAAAAATGATTTTAGCGGGTCAAAAATACGTGCTACAGCTGCCCCTCTTTGCTTGGAAACACGAAGTATTTTTGAGAAAAGACTTAAGTAAGTAACAAATTGATTTCTGACCTGACATTTATTCAAAGAAATAAAGATGAATAAAAAGATTGTGACCGAACCCTGTTATCTGAGCTGCCTATATATCCTTGGCTACAAAGGAATCATGCCACGTGAACTTGAAGTAAACTTGAGCTTGAAACCAATTTTGAAGTAAATGCGCTCATTCTCTAGGTGGGTGCCTAGTGAAATGGATAAAGACATAATTAATTAAAAAGCTTAAATTTAAGAGTAAGATTCTTTTTGGTATATCAACATATTGTAACAAATCTAATAATGAGATTAGTTGTAATTAATGTTAGTTAATATTTTGGGGCTTGTAGTTATGAAAACTTCTCTAAAAGAAAAAGAAGAACCCAAGAATCACAGGCTAAACAGCATAATGTTTGGACTTTTTTCACTTTTAGCCCTTGCCAGAAACTATTTCTATTAGGTAACTGAAAAAGTATATAAAATTTATAAAATTTTGTAACATACAGAACCTACATAGATACAACAATAGACAAAAAAATATACTTTTTTCGACTATTTTGAGAGCGACTATACAGTGTTATTTTCCCATAATGTTTCGACAAAGCATTTATAATTGAAGAATTAACTTACAGAATACGTTGGCAAAGCCCAAATGAGAGAGTTATGGTTTTGGCGCAATATACAGGGCCATAAAATTTAAATGTTATTGTGAAGTGGTTTGGCCCAAGAATTGCAATACATACATCAGGCCCATAAAGGGCATCCAAGATATTTCATCGGTATCTTTGCAAAAACCCTACTTTTATATCTTCTATTTCGTCTCACTCGCCACTCCCTCTACAGAGCACACACGAAACCTTAACCCTAGCGCATTCCAACTCCCTCGCTGCCAGAATGCCGCCCAAGTTCGATCCATCTCAGGTGGTCGAGGTTTTCGTCCGAGTTACCGGCGGTGAAGTCGGAGCTGCGAGTTCACTCGCTCCAAAAATCGGTCCACTCGGTCTCTCCCCTAAAAAAATCGGTGAAGACATCGCAAAGGAAACCGCCAAGGACTGGAAGGGTCTCCGAGTCACTGTAAAACTCACCGTCCAAAACCGTCAAGCGAAAGTCTCCGTCGTTCCCTCCGCCGCCGCACTCGTCATCAAGGCGTTGAAGGAGCCGGAACGTGACCGTAAGAAGACCAAAAACATCAAGCATAACGGTAACATCTCGCTCGATGATGTCATTGAGATCGCTAAGGTGATGAAGCCTAGATCGATGGCGAAGGATTTGACTGGAACAGTGAAGGAGATTTTGGGCACCTGTGTATCTGTTGGTTGTACGGTAGATGGGAAGGATCCTAAGGATTTGCAGCAAGAGATTGATGATGGTGATGTCGAGATTCCTCTTGATTGAATGCTATTTATCAACTGATGGTAATATTATGTTAATTTTATGTTATTTTGTTTTGAGGATGTCATCCCGAGGACCATTTTGATAAAATTATGGCGAGTAAACTCTGGAATTTTATATTTGGAAATGTAGTTTGGATTTTGTTTTTTCTTGATGAAGTGCTTTAGCATTGCTTTATGCGTTTTGCTGAATTTACTGTTTTTTAATTAGTATAAATTGGTTATTTGGAAATTGTTGTTTGGATACTGCTTAGGTCAAATATTCATAATTAATAATGTTGCTTTATCTCATTGCATCCACAGACCTCAGCTTTGTGTTTGTTCCTGAACTGTTGGGGATGAATTCATGAAACCTAGAGCACATTGACAAGTACTGAAGAGCTTTGTGTTTGTCCCTTTTTGTGGGCAAATAAACTGTTAATTCATTTAGTAAACCCATTGGGTGCATCTGTGCACTCTTCTTTAAAAAAATTGGTATATTTGCGTTTTCCATTTACCCATCATATATTGTGGGCGAAGATTGAACTTTCGGTGGTATTTCTCGATGATTGTAATCCAGTATAAAACCACATTAGAAATCATTTATTCATTTCTCTTGATGACCACTTGAACCCTAATAAATTATTGTAATTTACTATCTTGATCATAAAAATTGTTGTAGTTTACTCTAGTTTTTTTTGCGATTTCACTAATCATAGTATTTTTTCCTGTCTATATGTTGTGTTTATTTAGTTCTACCCATCAAAAAAATATTGGTATTCTCTAAACTACTAGTAGTACATATTGGTTCTGTCAGTCCTCAAAATCCATTTGCAACTGAATGTTAACAGTACTGTGTTGAAGGCACAAGTGCCCGGTGTACATCTTTGCACTCGTGCAGCAGTCGCAGAACAATAAATAAAAGAATTGTGGTGCTCCATCCGCAGAAATGCTCCAAACCCACTTGGTCGAGGTGTAAATTTCAGTAAAAGATTAATCCTTTACAACCGCAGAAAAGAGGCTATTCAGCTTCCTCGTTAAATGATGCGGTTAAAAATTGTTGACTTTTGTTTATTGAATTATAAGGGAATCATAAGCAAAAAAAAAAAAAGGGAACAGGATTCTAGGGGAAATATTTGAGTGTTAAATTCTAAAGTGTTCCTATTCAACTGTCAAGTGTGAAGTCTTAACCATTACATTTCCCGGAACGCCCTATAGTGTAAAGAGAGTAAACCGATTAGGATAAAATTGTTTACTATATAATTGGGTGAAGGAATTGCTTTGTAGATGATCGGATGGGTTCACCCCTCCCCAGAGCCTTCTATAAGCTAACATAGGGGTGAAAATGTGTTTACCCCAGTTTAAATCTTTATCTTCCCCAGTTTGAACATGTGTTTAAATCTCCTTTTAAGGATATCTAGGCTTCTTAGAGTATTTGTACATTTTCTCATTCACGTTCATATTCTTTTGATTCAAAGTTCGTTCTTGTTGTATGACAAAGCAATCAACTTCTTTAGACTTACACATTTCAAGAGGGGCTATTCTCTCTGTTTGATGGAGGACCGCTAGGAACACCTGTTGCTATGTCAGCTAGTTTAACGGGCTGCTTCGTATCATCCCTTCTCAGCCCCTTTAATTGAGGGTGATTGACACAAAAGGGCGGAATGTCCCAATAATGGCACTATTTAAAAATAATTCCGGACCTGCACAAGCTTTTCAGAGGTTAATCTGTCGGATTAAATTTTTTTGTCAAAGTCTATCGGATTGTCATACTTTTGTTTTTCAAGATTTCTCGACCAATCTGGTAGAGTTGATGCTATTATTACGTTGCCCACCTGTTAAATTGTTCATTAAAGTCTTCCAGATTATCATATTTTTGCTCTTTAGGGATTTTTCTACTGGGTCAATAGAGTTGATGCTATATTTTGTCTACCTATCTGTGAAGTTGTTCATCAAAGTCTATTGGATTGGTATACTTTTTTTTGGTTATTTTAATAAAGTATTCTTCGAATCTGCAACTTTAATTTCGATCAAACTACCCCAAATCTACTCCAAAATGATTTCAAATTTGAAACAAAACTTTCAAATACGAATACACATTTTCTAAGGTCCAATAATAGAGTTTTAAGATTTTTATAGTAAGTCACTAAAATCTGTGTGAGAACTAAAAATTTAAGCACAAATTATCAACATTCAAACGATTTTAACAATAATCGATTTTTTAAATTTTATCATCGAATAAGAGTTTCAAGCTTTAAAAATTAAATAATTATGATATTCAAGTAGAAAAAAGAGATATGCTAAGACCAAAAACAATAGGGATATTTCGCCCGCCCTAATTTTTGTTTAATTGAAGATGGAACTCGGAAGTACTGGCATTGCATTCACGTCACGATCGCAATACTGATCGACTATTGCTGCCAAATGGCACCAAATCACAATTTGCTTCAAGTAGCTGCTGAATCACCATTATTATTCTATTATTTGCCTATCGCTACGTGCTTCATTTCTAAGGGGTAGAATATCTAAGTCCTTTTAGGCATCTCGAGATGACCATTCTTTTCTTGGATAGTTGAGGTGCTCATTATGCTACGTTTTTGTTTTAATAGTTGTGCTTCATTAGGTATCTAAGATTAGACTTACCCTAATAAGCTTATGATTTATCAAGACTAGAATGTGAGCCGTGAATCTTTGTCTGTGTTATCACTGCTAGTTTGGAATTGACTGTGTATACGGGTGAAATCGAGCCCGTGGGATGTCTTGGTTTCCGATGAAGTGAACAGAGCAAGAAATGTAAAGATAAGGAACCACAATCGAGGCAAGGAGCCCCTTGATTCGAGGTCCGGGCAAAACCCCCGCCCTCGAAAGTATCGGGGTCATAACCCCCAGGCCCGGTTCGAACCCCAAAAGCCTCGGAAA
The DNA here is from genome assembly GCA_002018475.1 of Nicotiana obtusifolia. Taxonomy (NCBI): domain Eukaryota; kingdom Viridiplantae; phylum Streptophyta; class Magnoliopsida; order Solanales; family Solanaceae; genus Nicotiana; species Nicotiana obtusifolia. The sequence continues at coordinate 41,068 of MCJB01019105.1, read as the reverse complement.
GCATTACCAGATAATCGTGCACGACCATAAAAAGGCCATGATGTCCGCGACCGGCTGGATATCACGGCATGGATCTCGGTACGTATCGGCAGAGAACCGGTGATTAGTTAAACAAAAGATTTTTACCTTTTATAGAATTGTGCTTAGGGTAAAACTCCCTTACTATATAAGGGGGGAGGGGTCTGGTTATTCATTAGGGACATTGTAACACGCACATCAATACAATATACTCTTATTTTCTCTGTTATTCAAAGCTCTCAGTTTTGTTCATCAAAATCATCAATAACGTGAGCCCCGGTTTGAAGGCAGGCATTCCATTAAGCTATTACTGAGTCCGGGATCACCCCTCTTGATTGGTTTGATAATTTATCACGTCCGTTATCTGTTTAATCTAACGTAATTTATCGTTTGTATTGAATTGATCCACATATCCTTAAAACCACTTACATGTTTAATTGTTATCTGTTTTTAAGGGTAAATAGTTTGGTGCCCACCGTGGGGCTAAGGATAATAGTGGCAATTTGGTACAAATTTTCATAACACACTCTATTTTACAGTTATTCTTTGAGCTTTTAATTTCAGGTCAGATTAAAAATGTCAAACTCCCAATTTACCCATTTGAACGTGGATGCTGAGTCCGGCCACCATGGCGAAAACAATAAAGTGGTACCCAGCAACGAGGTGCCCCCTGCTGATCCCAACGGATTCCCGGTCGCTGATCTAACTCACACGTGGCTATCGAAGCAAACTTGCCTACTGACCCCGAAAACAGCATTCGCTGGGGAGTCCGGTCGATAGCCCGGAGTACACGCGATGACGAAGGTGACGAGATCAACTTGCGTGTGATCTTCGAAATGTTACAGGCTCAATAGGTAGCGATTACCCAGTTGCAGAACCAAAGCTGAGCCCCCAGTAGAGTTGAGCCCGAATCGTCCCTGGAAAACGCCCACAGAAATGAACTGGCCACAAAAAGGCCATGTGAAGTAGAACCCGGGACCAATCCCGAGATAATAAAGATGCTTGAGGAACTGACAAAACGGGTGGAGTCGGGAGAAAAGAAAATCGAAGTCAACGATAAAAAAGTAGAGACTTATAACTCCAGGATTGACCAAATCTCGGGAGCACCACCAATACTGATGGGCCTGGATTCTAAAAAATTTATCCAAAAACCTTTCCCTTCGAGCGCAGCTCTGAAGCCGATCTCAAAGAAGTTCTGTATGCTCGAAATTCCGAAGTATAATGGGACAATCGATCCCAACGAACATGTGACCTTTTATACATGCGCCATCAAAGGAAATGACTTGGAAGATGATGAAATCAAATCCCTTCTGTTGAAAAAGTTCGTAGAGACCTTGTCGAAAGGAGCTATGATATGGTATCACAACTTACCCCCTAGTTCTATTGACTCGTTTGCTATGCTTGCTGACGCCTTTGTAAAAGCGCATGCTGGGGCCATCAAGGTCGAGACCAGAAAATCAGACCTTTTCTAAAGCAAAGAGATAACGAGATGCTCAGGGAATTCGTATTGAGTTTTTAAATAGAACGGATGGACCTGCCTCCGATCGCAGATGATTGAGCCATTCAGTCCTTCACCCAAGGAGTCAATCCCCGAAGCTCATTGGCTTCATAGCAGTTGAAGCAAAATCTGATAGAATACCCGGTAGTAACCTGGGCCGACGTCCATAACCGGTACCGATCAAAAATCAGGGTCCAAGACGATCTCAGGGACCTTTCCGAGCCGGTTTATCTTGTTAGATCTGATGATAGATCCAAGAGAGACATCGATCATGCCAAGATCGAATAGAGACTGGTATTAACCATACAATGAAGATTGAAGGGGTAATGGGTCCGTACGCAACATTGTGAGAAGTGAAAGAAGGAGCGACCTAGATCAGAATAACCGGGGACTCATGAGCAAAAGCGGTTTTGACAAACTCATCGGGTCTAAGGAAGCACCAAGGTTATCGGAGTAACACTTCAACGTCGATGCTGTCGCCACCTTATCAGCCATCGGACGCATCAAAGGTACTAAGTGGCCTCGACCATTGCAATCCAATCCTGCCTAAAGAGACCCCAACCTAATGTGTAAATATCATGGCACTCACGGCCTCAAAACTGAAGACTGCCGACAACTGAGAGAGGAAGTAGCCCGGTTATTTAACAACAAACACCTCCGAGAGTTTTTGAGTGATCGAGCCAAAAATCACTTCAGGAATAGGGACTCAAACAAGCAGATCGAGCAAGAGGAACCTCAGCACGTCATTAACATGATCATTGGTGGAATTGACGTCCCCCAAGGGCCGATGTTAAAGCGCACCAAAGTATCTATTACAAGGGAAAAACGAACTCAAGATTATGTGCCAGAAGGAACCATATCTTTCAACAACGAGGACACTGAAGGCATCAAGCACCCATACAATGACGCACTGGTAAAATCTGTACTTATAAATAGATTTCGAGTTAAGCGTGTGTTAATTGATCGAGGTAGCTCGACCAATATCATCAGATCGAGGGTCGTAGGACAGCTGGGTCTACAAGACCAAATTGTGCCTGCAGTCCGAGTTCTAAACGGATTCAACATGGCATGTGAGACCACTAAATAGGATAACCCTACCGGTGAACATCGCTGTAACCGTTCAGGAAACAAAGTTCTACGTGATCGAAGGAGATATGAGATACAATGCTCTGTTCGGGAGGCCATGGGTTCACAACATAAGGGCAGTACCCTCGACCTTACACCAGGCGTTAAAAGTCCCCACACCAGGAGGAGTTAAAATAGTTTACAGAGAGCAATCCGCTGCAAAAGAGATGTTCTCGGTCGATGAGGTGGTCCCGATATCCGTACTCTCGACATCAAAGAACCCGAGTTCGGTCACCAAGGAAGAAACCAAATAGCAATCACTGACACCAGCCCCCACCGACCCAGAAAAGCAGGGGACGGGCGAGAATGATGACTACGGAGTTCCCAGATCTTTCATAGCCCCTGACGATTCTGATGCCACCAAGTCAACGGTAGAGGAGTTGGAGCAAGTCATATTGATCGAGCACCTGCCCGATCGGAAGGTATACCTGCGCACAGGGTTAAGTCCCGAGCTCAGGAAAAAACTCATTAAACTCCTTATAGCTAACATAGATTGTTTCGCTTGGTCCCATCTTGACATGACAGGGATCCCGCCGGAAATAGCTACTCACAAGCTGAGCTTGGATCCGAAGTTTCACCCGGTTAAAATGAAGGGGAGGCCTCAGTTCGAAGTCAAGCATGCATTCATCAAAGATGAGCTATCTAAACTCATTAAAATAGGTTTCATTCGGGAAGTTAAATACCCGGATTGGTTAGCAAACGTAGTAGTAGTCCCTAAAAAGGGAAATGAATTATGAATGTATGTAGACTACAAAGACCTGAATAAGGCATGCCCCAAGGACTCTTTTCCTCTGCCCAACATCGATTGCATGATCGATGCGACGGCCAGCCACGAGATCCTAAGCTTTCTAGATGCCTATTCCGGGTACAACCAAATCCGGAAGGACCCGGGTGATCAGGAAAAAACTTCCTTCACCACTAAATACGTCACCTATTATTATAATCTAATGCTGTTCGGATTAAAGAACGCTGGTTCCACTTACCAATGCCTAGTAAACCTGATGTTCGAAGAACAAATAGGAAAATCGATAGAGGTTTACATTGACAACATGTTAATAAAGTCCCTGCGAGCAGAAGACCATTTGAAACATTTGCAGGAAACCATCAACATACTAAAGAAATACAATATGAAGTCGAACCGGGAGAAATGCGCATTCAGGGTCGGATCCGGATCCGAAAAATTCCTCAAATTTATGGTGTCCAACAGGGGAATCGAGATCAATCCCAACAAGATCAAGGCCATAGAAGGCATCACCATTATGGACAATGTCAAGGCCATTCAAAGGCTAACCGGGCACATAGCCGCCTTGGGCCGGTTCATTTCAAGGTCCTCTGATAAGAGCCATTGGTTCTTCTCGTTATTAAAGAAGAAGAATAACTTCTTGCGGACCCCGGAGTGCCAACAAGCTTTGGAAGAACTCAAGCAGTACCTTTCGAGCCCCCCTTTGCTTCATACTCCGAAGGTAGACGAGCAGCTTAACCTACACTTCGCGGTATTCGAGATAGCAGTAAGTGGAGTCCTAGTCCAAGAAGAGGAAGGTATGCAATTTCCTATCTATTATGTTACCAAGACTCTAGGCGAGGCCGAAACTTGGTATCCTCGCATGGAGAAATTGACGCTCGCTTTGCTAAGTGCCACCCGGAAGTTAAAGTCGTATTTTCAATGACATCCTATATGTGCCGTAACTACTTAGCCGTTAAGAAACCTAATGCATAAACGCGAGCTCTCGGGACGACTGGCCAAATGGGCCGTGGAAATTAGCAGATACGATATGGAATATCGACCCTGAACCGCCATCAAATCCTAAATTTTGGCGAACTTCGTGGCCGACTTCACGCCGGCCCTAATACCCAAAGTCAAAAGGGAATTATTGTTGAACTCGGGGACTTCCTCGGGGATCTGGACCCTCTTTACAGATGGTACCTCGAACGCAAAAGGGTCTGGGCTTGGCATCATGTTAAAACCACCCACGGGTAACGTAGTTAGACAATCTATTAGAACTTTGAAATTGAGTAACAATAAGGTCGAGTATGAGGCCATGATTGCAGGTCTCGAATTGGCTAAAAGCCTGGGGGCCAAAGTGATTGAAACTAAATGCGATTCCCTCCTTGTGGTGAATCAAGTCAATGGGACGTTCGAAGTGATAGTGGAACGAACGTGAAGATACTTGGATAAACTACAGGTAACGCTACATCGATTCAAGGAGTGGACCATGCAACATGTACCCCGGGTTCAAAATAGCGAAGCCGATGCTCTAGCTAACTTGGGGTCGTCCGTTGATGAAGATGAGTTCAACTCGCGAACGGTCGTAAAACTCATGAAATCGGTAGTGGAAGAAGGCCACGCCGAGACAACCTGACAAGCTTAACCTGGGAATGGAGAAACAAGTATATCAATTACCTGAAGACCGGGAAGCTACCCTCGAATCCTAAAGAATCAGGAGCTCTGCGCACGAAGGCAGCCAGGTTCATCCTGTCCGAAGATAATACCCTATTCAGAAGAACATTCAATGGCCCACTCGCCATATGTCTGGGGCCAGGAGACACCGAATACGTTTTGAGGGAAGTTCATGAAGGCACCTGTGGAAACCACTCAGGGGCCGAATTGTTAGTTCATAAAATAATCAGAGACGGCTATTACTGGACCGATATGGAGAAAGATGCTAAGGAGTTCGTACGAAGACGCGACGGCTGTCAGAGGCACGCATCGATGATCCACCAGCCCGAGGAGCTGCTGCATTCGATCTTGTCACCTTGGCCATTCATGAAATGGTGAATGGACATCGTCGGTCCCCTGCCATGGGCACCCGGTAAGGCTCAATTATATTATTTATGACTGACTATTTTTCTAAATAGGTTGAAGCACAGGAATTTGAGAAATTCAGGGAGAAAGAAGTTATTGATTTTATTTGGGATCACATAATATGTCGGTTTGGAATGACAGCGGAGATCGTATGTGACAAGGGGCAACAGTTCATCGGCAGTAAGGTGAGCAAATTTTTTGAGGACCATAAGATCAAAAGGATCCTATCAACACCCTATCACCCTAGTGGGAGCGAGTAGGCAGGGTCTACAAACAAGACCATACTTCAAAACCTTAAGAAGAGACTGAGCCGACGCCAAAGGAAAATGGAAGGAAATTTTGCCCGAAGTCTTGTGGACATACCATATGACCTAAAAATCTCGTACCAGGGCCAACGCATTCTCGTTGCTCTACGGTGCCGAAGTGTTAATACCGCTCGAGGTAGGAGAATCAAGTTTCAGGTTCCGATATGCGACAGAAGAGTCAAACAGTGAGGCTATGATCAAAAGCCTGGAACTATTGGACGAGAGGCGCGAGGCTGCCCTTGTCCGATTGGACGCCAAAAACAACGGATCAAAAGGTATTACAATCCGACACTTCAATATCATGGACTTGGTGTTAAGAAAGGTGACACTGAACACCCGGTACCCGAACGAAAGAAAGCTGGAACCGAATTGGGAAGGTCCATATCGAATTATCGAGATTACTGGTAAAGGTTCATACAAACAACTGAAACGTGACCCTCTTAAAACGATACTACTGCTAAGGTTACGGCCCCATTCATTCTTTTCTTTACATATATTGTGAATTGGACTAACACTTGCAGGTAACAGGCGAAGAATGATGCAGCTCTCTTTTTCCCTTGAACCGGTTTTGCCCCAAATGGGTTTTCTGGCAAGGTTTTTAACGAGACAACAGTGGATCATGCTAACTTAGATTAAAGACCGGTTATAAATCGGAATCGATGGTTGCATCAATAGTATCCGACCCCTCTCGATGATCGACCTCGAATACTGGGGCCATCACCCTTGGGTAATGATTTTAGCAAGGAAGGAAACTTTGTGCTTGAACAGTCTGGGCTCAATGGATAAGATTTATTGTAAGGGCCAAACGGTCAAGTGAACTGTGCCCGCGTATACCACCCAAGCCATTACATGAAGCTTGTACATACTTATAATCTTGTATATTGTGCACAGGAATGAAAGAAAGTTTCTACCTTGCAAACATAACACGAAGCCATAACACGAAGCTTCTACATACTTACAATCTTGTATATTGTGCATAGGAATGAAAGAAAGTTTCTACCTTGCAGACACATACTTTGCCCCTTAAGACTATTACATTTTTTCCTTAAGGATATCGAGCCGCAGGGCCGCCTCTATTCGGATCTAAGAGATCACCCCCACTCGGGGACTATCATCCAAGGCAAACTCGGACAGCTCGGGCTATCGAAGCCCCGAGATACAGAAGCCTATTAGGCAGTGCGTAAACTTAAAAGGCTACGGCTACCCCCGCTCGGGGACTGTCGTCCAAGGCAAGTTCGAACGGCTCGGGTATCGAAACCCGGAGGTGCAAAGCCTACTAGCCAGTACCTGAACTTAAAAGGCTACGGCCACCCTAGAAATAGCTCGGAGACGTCTGAAGCCCGTAATCAAAACATAAGGCCTTCAAAAATTCCAAACCGGTTCAAAGGCTATCCTCAGCAAAACTAATCTAAAAACATCTAAACAAGCACTTCGGGGAAAGCTTCCGGCCATACCGAGCCCCTACAAGTTTTCAAACAAAATTTACTCGAGGACGAGTGTTGTTCGAACCTCAGAACAAGACCTTATTTCTACGTTTTATTCCGTGCTAAGGCATTTGAAATCTTTGTAATCATAAAGGGGAAGTCGAAAGAAACGAACTCAAAAATTGCCAAAGGGAAAAAAGTCTTATATACATTGTAATAAAAGTCTTTTACAAAGGCCAATGATAAGGGCTTCAACAAAATGAACAAAATGCAAAAACAAAGGAAAATCCCAAAGGCACCTAAGCTTGACCTTCACCAGAACCCGCCTCGTCACCGTAGCCGTCGGGGTTTTCGTCCTCGAGTTCGCCGGAGCCCTCGGAGCTTTCCTCACCCTCGGGGTCTTCCAACTTCTTAGCCTCAGCCTCGAGCCTTTTCGCATCTTCGATCTCCGCCGACAGGTCTAAACCCTGGGCATGGACCTCCTCGAGAGCCTCCCTTCAGAAAGGCCACTTCACGTACTCAACTGTAACTTTCAGGCGGTCCTGGGCTGCCTCGGCTTCAGCCCTGTACCGGGCCAGCATCTCTTCAGCAATCTTGGTTACTTACGGCACAGACTTTGCTGTTTCGAGCTCATCGCCGACGGCATCCCGTTCAGCAATGGCCGAGCCCAGTTGAGAATGAAGGTTTTCGATTCGTTGAGCCCCTGCTTCGGCTTTCTCTCTCGACACTCAGAGTTGGACCTCCATCGACACCAGCTGCTCCCGGGTAGTCTCCTTATCCGAAGTCAATCGATCCATTTTTCCTTTCCACCCTTCGGCAATGGCTTTGACCTCGGCTCGAAGTTGGTCGATCCTGTCAACCTTCTGCTGGACTTGCGAGGTTTGGCCGTTAGTTGCCATGTCTAACTCGTCATCACTAACTTCAAAAATCTTTACCTGTTCCACCAGGTCGGTATTCTCCTTTTGATCTGCATCCAACTCAGCCCGGATACTCTTGACTTCTTGTTCACGTTACTCGCTGAGACTTTTATACATGTCCTTCTTCTCAGCAAGCTCCTTGACCTCAGCCTTGAGCTGTTTAATCTCAGCCCGGTACCGGAGAAAACTTTCATGATGAAGTACCGATGCCTACAAAAATACAATAAAAATAAAAGACATGAGATATATAAAAAACTAAATCCGAAGATGAAAGAGTGTAATGACGCCTTACTCGGTTCAGCGCTTGTTGTTCTTCGTTATACAAGCACGGGGTATCCACCTCATTCATTTTCGCTTAGTATTCTTCGGTTACCAGGCACCGGAGGTAGCTAGCTACTCCAACGGGGGTGGAAAGAACCAGGGCATCCTCCAGGACAGTGATGATTATTGACCACTTTCGCCCAGGATCCATGCTCGGGGAGGGGAACCAATTGATTAATTTTGGGCTCGAATTCAGCGCACCGACCTCCGCAGATGGTTCTTTCCTCGGCACCTCCGAATTTCCCAACTTGGAGAAGTCTTCTAGGGCGGTTGAGTCCACACCTTCAAAAAGGGAACGGAGGGGATCGTCCACACCATGGGCCCCTTCGCTGGATCGCTCCTTCGCCGGATCGCTCCTTCGCCGCTCGGGCTTCGTCGAACATAGACTCGGTGAACAAAGGCGACCCCAAAATTTCTATGACACCGGGCGAAGCAAAGCCGGCGTCTCGAGATGTCTCGGCCCTCACATCTACATCGGCCTCCTGAACCTGAGGGGGATCAGCCTCTGTTGTTTCCCCTTAGGCTGCCACCCACTATTCGGGGAAGGATGACTCACAGGCCACAAAAACATCACCTTTCTCGGGCTCGTCCCTGAGCCAGAAAAATGAGTCCGAGTTAGGCGCTCGGGAGCTAGAACTCTCCATTGGCTTACGGACCAACCTTTTCCTTAGCCTCTTGTTCTCTGAACTCTGGGAACTCAGAGCCCTCCTTCTCTTCTTCAATCCTGTTGCGGCCCCGGGTTGACCCGAAGCGGAAGGATCGACAGACAGGTCTTCGTCCCCTACTAAGGGCCTAAGCTGTATGGTCTTAGGCAATCCTGCAAAAAGAAAAGAGAGGGAATGAGAACATGGTGCTGAAAAAGGGAGCATAGCGTTACTTATTCGGGAAAGAAATCTTACCGTGAGAACAGGCGTCTCGGCGGCTTTTCAAGAGTTCTCGCCACGAGCGCTCAGAATAAGACATCTGCGAGCAAATACCCTCGATCCACTCCTTGAGCCGAGGAATGGCGTTTGGGACTTGAGTAAAGGCTGCACCACAATAAATACCGATGAGAAAAAGGGAGATAAAACATAAAATCGACATTTAAAAAAAAGTTATGCTTACGCGATACATTCCACTTCTCGGGGAATGTCCTGAACTCGGCAAGGATCAAGTCTGCAGTCCTCACCCGAACAAAGCGTCCCTGCCGGCCCCGATCTCGGTCCTCATCGATGCTTGAAAATGGGGCTTTCCTGGCCCGGCGTACGAGCTTTATCAGTCCCCCTAGAAGTTTTGGGGACTGTATAGGCAGAGTAGATGATTGATGGTGAACAAGCAGGAGTCGATTTTGTTCACAAAGAATCGGAGGAGGATTACGATTCTCCACTGCGGTGGGTGGATCTGACCGAGGCACACTTCATACCTCCTACAAAAGTCCAGAATAACTGGGTCCATCAGGCCCAGTGTGAATGGGTAAGTGTAAACACTCAGATACCCCTCCACATGGGTAGTAATGTCGTCATTAGGCCCGAGGATTACTATGTCCTTATCCGCCCAGCCGCAGTCCTTACGAACCGCAGGAAGGACGACATCGATGATGGAGCAAATGTACCTAGATGCCGCCTCGCATCGGCCTTGCACCGATGAGGGTTTTTCGACCTTAAAGTCGTCCGCAATCGAACACCCCCTGGGGACGAACATTTTCAAGGGAGGCTCGACTGCTGGTTCATTGGTAGCCGTGCCCGGTGCGGACCTCTCGAGGTCAACTACATCGGGAGCGGTCTCCTCGACTTCGGTGGTCGGCCATGAAGATGAAGAAGAAGAAGCAACCTTTTGAGGAATAGTCTTGGAAGTCTTTGGCATTGTTACCTAGAAAAGAGCTAGAAGAAATGAGAAGGAAGATTGGGAGATGAAGGGTAAAAGCTTGCTGAGAAAATCAAGCACGCTGGTTTGGTAGAAGATAAATAAAAACTTGCAATTTGCTGAAAAATCTTAAAGGCAAAAATGTTGAGGGTATGAAGAGAGGCAGTGATATCCTGAAGGTATGCTTGGTCAAAAAGTTAAAAATGAACGAAGGGGGAGAGTATTTATAGAGGCTTCGCACAGTTTCGTGTCCAGGGACGGTTTGCCGAAGGGTGACACGCGTTTGAAGTCATTATGATGCGACTGACGGGACGTTTCGAATTCTTTGTCGTTTCTGTCACGGCGTATTGAAGAAGGAATCGAGATGCTCATGTCGTTTCTCGTTGTTTCCGTAAACGTACTCTTCGAGAAACGAGGGGACTATCTGTATATGGGTGAAATCGAGCCCGTGGGATGCCTCGATTTCCGATAAAGTGAACAGAGCAAGAAACGTAAAGGCAAGGAACACCAATTGAGGCAAGGAGCCTCTTGATTCTGGGTCCGGGCAAAACACCTGCTCTCGGGAGTATCGGGGTCATGACCCTAGGTCTCGTTCGAACCCCAAAAGCCTCGGGGAGTATTATCAGATCATCGAGCACGACCAACAAAAGGCCGTGATGTCCGCGACCGGCGGGATATCACGGCATGGATCTCGACACATATCGGCAGAGAACCAGTGATTAGTTAAACAAAAGATTTTTACCATTTATAGAATTGTACTTAGGGTAAAATTTCCCTACTATATAAATGGGGGTGGGGTCTGATTATTCATTAGAGACATTGTGACACGCATATCAAGGCAATGTACTCTTATTTTTTCTGTTATTCAAAGCTCTCGCTTTTGTTCATCAAATCATCAGTAACGTGAACCCGGTTCAAAGGTAGGCATTTCATTAAGCTGTTACTATGTACGGGATCACCCCTCTTGATTGGTTTAATAATTTATCACGTCCTTTATCTGTTTAATTTGACGCAATTTATCGTTTGTATTGAATTAATCCACATATTCTTAAAACCACCAATAAATTTAATTGTTATTACTTTTTAGGGTAAACAAACCTTCCAAAATAGTAAGAAAATGAAAGCATTATAATACTCAAAACATAATGCAGAACATATTGGAGAAACCGGTGCGCGTTAGAGTGAGATTTTTCGCACCGACAGTGAAGAATAATGGGGAGATCAGCTCGTGAGAAAGATGAGACAAATGAGTTAATTCAGCATAATGAAAATACATCTAATTGTTACCAAAATGCATATAACTATATTAAATTAATGACACTTTACATATGTTGACTTACAAATTTACCTCCCAGACGCAAAACGATTATTATTTCTCCACCTAACAATCAAGCATGTGTTACGCAAGGGAAGTGCGACAACAAACAAAAAGATATTTCTAGAATGTGCATACGCGTCAATCAAGGAGAAAAAGAGGAACTATTAGTATTTGTTTGACGTCTCTATCCACCCTCTCCTAATTACTGATGGGCATTCCACCAAACTGATAGCCCATTACACCAATTTTCATAATTTGTATTTGTTGGTGCTTCTTTTGGTCTTTCCTCTATTTATGGCATTCTATACACGTGGAATCTCATACTCATAGCACCGTCCATACACTATTTGGTTCTTGATATTTTTCCTCGTGCTTTTAGCTTCATCTCCTATATATGTAAAACCTTACTCCGAACATTTTGGTATTCGTCAAACCAATTCCTTCACCATTAGTTCCTCTTTTTCTCTGTCTTTTTTTTTGAAATAAGGAGAAATTAAGAGTTTACGTTGTACCATTTATACAAACAATGGCGAAGAAGATGGTGAATATGAAACCTTGGATTGAGGTTGCCCCATCACTTCTTGTTTTCCCACAAAAACATTCTCATTCTCCAACACTGGAGACTATTAAAGAAGATGATCGAGCAGAAGGGCAGGATGGAAATGATAAATGTTCCTCCTTTTAGCTTTCTTGATGAAGCGCTCTCCAGTTTTAATTTCTTCCCCCCTTGTTTTTCAGATTATTGGGAGGAAGGATAGGGTAAATTCGCAATTTCAGGCCGAATCTTGTGGCCATTGATGAATTGTGTTAGTTTAGTTGTTATATGTAAACTCTTCTGTTTTATCGAAGAGAATGTATAAAATTTAGAATCTCTTATTAGATTTCTCTATTCTTTTGAAAGAAGAGAAAGATTCAAATGGAAGTCTGTTTTCAGCATCTAACCCCCCCAAGAAGTGTGGCTCTCCACACGCTAATAAATGGATTAGGAGTTCATATGAATACTTATTTGTTAAAAGAATTATCAATCTACCCCTCTAATTTTGTCTAGTAGTCTTAGATCAATTCGATCAATCAATCATTTCATCATAATCCTACATCAGTTGGAATAGATTGTATTCCATTCTATTTTACATGTAGCTTATTATTAAAAGAATTCATCACAATTTAATTATTTTAGGCTAATCGTCAACATGCCCTAACCTTTTGGATCTCGTGTATAGCAGGGCATAATACATCAAGCTATATATCATTAAAGTTTGTTTTCTAAGTATTTGATTTTTGAAAAGGTTCTTCAAAAAGTTTTCTGAACTAAATGGTCCCAAAAATGAAACTTGGGCACAAAGAACACTGACACATGTTCAAGAATTTTTGCTTTTAAATAGGTAGTAAGCTACAGTAAAAAAAGTAAATTCGCAAGCTAAGGTCCGTTTCTCTATCTGTTACACTCTTCTATACCAGAGAAAACCATTTCTGGCCAGACAATAAAGGTGGATCAAGGTCACATACCGATGGAGTCCCTCTTCAACAAGCATTACATCAAAAAGGGATTTGTTTCAATCTTCTTTTGGAGGAGAGCAGAGATGATCTTGTGGGGTCCATCTCATAAATTTCTATGTGGAAGGAAGAGTTTTTCCTTTGGTGGGATTACACCGTCCAAAATTCAAAAAAATAATAGAGGACAACAAATTTGTTTACTACTATTGATGAACCTCTATAAATAGGAAAGCTCTCCCTCGCTACTAAAAAATACTTGTTTACCGGTCGCTATTCCGATGGATTTTCTATCAGAGTTTCTCGGTACTTTTGGACGTTTTAATTTTTGTTTTTTAAAAAAAAAAATACTGACGGACCACTTTCAGTAAATAATAATATTTTGATTGGTTAAAAGTTAATTGGTTGTACCGATGGACTCTCTCGCAATATTTTGCATTTATATTTTTGAATTATTTTTTTAGATATCAACGGTGTCTCTCAGTGCATTTAAAAACAATAAATGAAAAAGAAAATAAAGTTATCGACGGACTCAGTCGCTATTGCATTTACATAATATTTTGAATTTTGTTCTTACAGTACCGATAAATTTCTGTCGGTAATTTAAATATATTACATAATTATTTTGTATTATTTTATTACACTATAACGAGGGAAGTCTCGATAAGTCTCTCGATAAGTATTTACTTAATTATCTTAGTGGTTGATTATCTTAGTCTATTTATTGAAAATCACTCTGAGTGGAACTGTATTCATGGTAATTACACAAAGTAAAAGTGAATTTGTAGTATCCTTAACTACATTGATTAACCTATACGTTAATAATTACACACTAAGAAGAAATGTATTAGTCATTTTCGTAAGAAATATTAGTGATGGTTTATTTTATAAATTGATAATTACTATAAGTAGAAGTGTATTAATGGTGTCCTTAAGTAACGTTAACAATTGATTATCATACACATTGATAATATAAAGTAAAAGTGTATTAGTTGTATTTAACTTGTAGATTGATAATTACACGATGCATAAGTGTATTAATAATATATCTGTAAATAATGTTGGTGATTGATTAGCCTATATACATTGATAATAGCACTAAGTATTAGTGAACTAGTGGCGTCCTTATATAAGTAACATTAGTGATTGATTAGCCTATACATTGATAATTGTACACTAAATAGAAGTGTATTAATGCTATTTGTGAGAAATGTTAGTGATTGTTTATCTTTAAATTGATAATTAAAGTAAGTGGAGGTTTATTAGTGGTATTGTTAAGTAATGTTAATAATTGATTAGTCTATATATTGATAATTACACTAAGTAGAAGTGTAATAGTTATAATTAGCTTATAGATTGATAATTACACTAAGTTGAAGTGTACTAAGAATACATCCTTAAGTAATAGTGATTCACTAGCCTATACATTGATAATTATACACTAGGTAGAAGTTTATTAACGGTATACGTGACAAATGTTGGTGATTGTTTAATTATCTTAAATTGACAACTAAGTAAGTAAAAATATATTAGCAGTATCGTTAATTAATATTAATAATTTATTAGGCAATTCCTTGATAATTACATTAAGTATAGAAGTGTAATAGATACAATTAGCTTATAAATATTGATAATTACACTAAGTAGAAGTGCACATACTAAGAATATATCCTTAAGTAATGTTAGTGATTCACCAGCCTATACATTGTTAATTATATACTAAGTAAAAGTTTATTAATGGTATACATAAAAAAATCTTAGTGATGATTTAATTATCTTAAATTGATAACTAAAGTAAGTAGAAATATAGTAGTGGCATCATTAATTAATATTAATAATTAATTAGCTAATTCATTAAAAATTACACTAAGTAAAGTGTAAGCCTGCGATATGTTAGTGATATCATTAGCTTGTGATGTTCTATATTTGCGAATTCTATTAATGGATTTTTGTGAAGTATATTAACGGTATATTCTTAAGTAGTTTAATGATTCTTTAGCCTATACATTGATAATAACATTAAGTAGAAGTGTAAGTATCTTGAGAAATGTTAGTGATTGATTAGTTTATGAATTGATAATTAGCTACGTAGAAATACATTAGTGGTATCCTTAATTAATGTTAGGATCGGTTATACTATAAATTGATAATTACATTACATAGAAGTGTATTAGTGACAATTAGCTTATAAATTGATAATTACACAAGTATAAGTGGATTAGCTGATGATTTATTCTAAATTGATAATCACACTACCTAGATGTGTATTTCATATAAATATCCTAGAGATTATCTTGCAGTTTAGAATAATTATTGATAATTACCTTAAGTGAAACTGTATTTCTAATAATTATACTAAATAATAATATAGTAGTGGTAATTAGCTTATAAATTAATAATTACCCTATGTAGAAGTAGATTTGTGGTATCCTTAAGTAATGTTAGTTATTGATTAGCCTATTCATTAATAATTACAAGCTAATATAAGTGTATTAATGGTATCGACAAGAAATATTAGTGATTGTTTATCTTATAAGTTAATAATTACAGTAAGTAGCAGTGTAGAAGTGGTATGCTTAACTAATATTAATAATTGATTAGCCTATACATTGATAATACACTAAGTAGAAGTGTATTATTTGTAATTAGTAAGTGTATCAGTTGTAATTAGCTTATAGATTAACATTAAGGTATGGGTCATTAGTTTTGGTTTATATAGTTACATGTTAGATTCTAAATAATTATAAGTTTGATATTGATTCATGGTAATTTGGTAGTTAGAATTTTATTAATTGTGAATTGTGATTTCTGTTATTATTTGTAATTAGTAAGTGTTTTAGTTGTAATTAGCTTATAGATTGACATTAAGGTATGGGTCATTAATTTTGGTTTATATAATTACTTGTTAGATTCTAAATAATTATAAGTTTGATATTGATTCATGGTAATTTGTTGGTTAGAATTTTATTAATTGTGAATTGTGATTTCTGTTATACAATATAATATTTATAAGTGAGAGATTATTTTAGAATTTAATCATTAAGTTTTACAATTATTTTAAAAAATAAGTTTCCTTAGGTAATGTTATGTCAGGCAAAAGCCCTAACTTAGCCATTTTCCTTTTTTCTCTTTCTCCGCCTCATTGCTTCTACGGCGAATCCCCAAGTTTCACCGGCGTCGTCGGCACTCAATCCAAGAGGCCATCGTCGTCGTCGTCGTGGACAATCCAAGCGGCCATCGTTGGCACTCAGGCTCCTCTCTATCTCCGGTAAGTTTTCTTTTTCTTCCACCTCTCTAACTAATTTTAGAGATGCATTTTCCATGGTTGATTTTGGATTGTTAGCCAAGTTTCTGGGGCTGTTTTGGGGCCGTTTCAGTCTACTTTATTGGTGATTTGGGGTTGTTTTAAAGTGGAAGAAAGCTGATTTTGGGGGGTGGTTTGAGGTTCTTTTTGGGTGTTTTGAAGTTGTTTTTTCAGCTGTGTTTTTGGCGTTTTTTTTACTAAAGTTTTATTTCTTTCTAACAATAGTCTTAAAAGTTGATGGTTCTGTATTAGAGAAAAATGAAACCCTGGTTAAGTCTTTTATGGAGCCTCTGTTTCAAAGTTGACTATTTGTTGAGATTAGGCATATGTGTGCACATATACGTGCTTTCTTGGCATGCTCCTTTATGATTTTGTAAAAACTTTTTGTTTTAATTCATGTTATAGAACCTCTGTTGAACTCATGTTCAGAATGTTTGGTGATGCTTTTCTGATTGTCCACTTCCATGACTGCTTGTCTTTGAACCTTTTTGTCTGCTTATCTAGTTATATAAAAAAAAGAATAATAATTGTGATAATGTAGTAGGCAAAAAAGAAGGGTTGGTCTTGCTCCGAAATTTCGTCTATTATGACAGAATAAAACAACTGCAAACTTTTTCACTTAACATCAACGTTCTTGTCTCAATTATTTATTCTCCAAGCTCCTCATATCCTTTTTCCCTTTACTTTACAACCATGACATGATAAATCCAATCAACAGTATTCTATTTAGCTTAGAATAACTATGTTTCTGTTATATTTGTTATAAAATTAAATGAGTAAGAATAATAAATTTGTCGTTTGTATATGTAGATGGAACATCGTATGTAAATGTATGATAGAAATCTTCCTAATCGGCGGGGTTTAAGAGATGAATTTATACAAGGTGTTAATGAGTTTGTTAATCATGCTAAGTCATTTAGCCAAAATAAGGGGATAATTAGGTGTCCTTATGTGAAATGCAACTGTAGAAACTGGTTGAAACTACAGGATGTTAAGACTGATCTGTATAGTAAGCGCTTTATGGATAATTACTATGTGTCGACTAGTCATGGAGAGACTGAGGGTAGTGATGGTAATATTTACAATCATAATTTTGATATTGGTGAAAGTAGTCAAGATCCTAGATCTCATTCTTGATTTTTTCTAACATTACTTGAATTTATTAAATCTTTTTGTTTCATTTGCAGGAAGCTGCTCTTAAGAGACCCGCGAAACGTGATGAGGTTTGGAAGAAGAATCGCACAAAAGCAAAGTCGGGGAAGAAGCTTGGGTTGAGCCACGGGCTGAGGAGACTTATGTAAGATCAAGATTAACCTAAAATTTCTTTTATAATGATTGTTTATATACTAAATTTCACTTTTAGTGTAGAATCGGTATAAACAAGCATTGGAAGAGCTCGCTAGGTGTCAAACGACCGATGAGCAAGGCCAGCCAATCATGCCATTAGAGGAAGAAACTCTCCCATTTTGGTTGAACGTGGTTGGAGGCGTGTATAAGGGTAGAACATATGGCATTTCCTCGGAGTGCAACTATCATCGCCTCGAGTGTGGACTACAAGGTATATAATTTTTTGTTAATAGGCTTTTTTTTTAAATTAGTTGTGTTTCCGGGGGCTATTTTTGGATCGTTTCAGGCTACTTTTGTTGGTGGTTTGGGGTTATTTTATGGTGGAAGAGAGCTGATCTATGACTTCTGATTTGGCGACGTACTGATACGATTTTGTTCCTGAAAATAATATCCTTATCTAGTGATTTTCTTCATAATGGTTCCATTTTCAAGTTTGCTGTAATCAAATTTGAATAATGGCATCTTTGTGTTGGAGCATCAATATAACTGTGTATTGTTTGGCAGTAGAAAAATCAAAATGTGCAATGTCAATAACAATCCGAAAACTTTATTTTGAATTGAAACCTGCTTTTGATTGATGAAAAGATTTTGATATGTTAGTTGTCTGTAGTCTACCCATTCTTGTACTTGGGTTCTAGCTTTTACTCGCTAAGCATAGGAATTTAAGTCCCCTGATGTATTATATGAGAGATTTTAACTTTAATCAATGAGCCTGATAAAGGATGATTGCTAGGGTCACATTCCATGTATGGTTCAAGAGGTGAATTCTTTTAGCTCATTGCTAGACTTTTTGGGACGGTAGCTAAGATATTATATAGTTGGAACTTATGATTCATTTTCGAAAAAAATCTAAAATTTTATTCTAATGGTGCACTTCTTTTGGTGGTAGAGACAAATTATGCAAGCAGAACAGATGATAAAAGAAAAGTGCAAAAGCTTAAAGAGTTTATTTGCTGGAGAACTTTTTCTGGTTACTTTTTATGAAGTTAGGTGCTAGATTATTCCATTCTAAATCTTTGTGTATTTTTCCACTTCTCTTTTGTGGATTACAAAGTATTGAGACATCCGCCACCGTGCAAAGTAAGGACTTTGAGGAGATGCAACAAGCAATTCAATAACTTTCTAGGTTCTATGCGGATGAACAAGAAAAAGAAAGCATGAAGAGAAGATTAGGACCGCACTTAGGAATGACATCGAGTCCCTCAAGGCTCAAGTGAACCACTTAATCGGCCTGCCCCGCTCTCCGCCAAAAAGCCACATTTATGAAGAGGATGAAAGTGATGGAACCAATATAAATAACGAAGAAGATGAGGGGGAATTCGAAGATAAGGAGTGATTTTATGTTTGGTTGGACTGTTGTTTAGTTGGATGTTTACTTTGAAGATTACATTTTGAAATTTGGTTGGATAGTTTTGATGTTTGATGGGATAATTTGGATGTGTGGTATGTTTTGGATAGTTTATAAAATTTTACTGTTGTTAATTTGTGTTTTATTATGGTTGCATTTCTGTTTCTATTGTAATATTCTGGCTGGAAGGTGGTGCAGCAAAAAATAAGCACTGCTTGCTAAAAATATACCAGATTTACCGAGGGACTTACTGACAGAATCTGTCGGAAAAATTATTTATTTGTCAATCCAGAATTTATAGTTACCGAGGGAGTTCGTCCGTATACTTAAAATAAATTTTCAAATTTTGTTGAACATACCGACAGATATCCATCGGAATATTAATTTATTCATATTTTTAATTTTTAAATTACTAAATTAAATTCTAAATATACCGATAGCATACATCGGTAATGTTCAATTATTATTTTTAATTTATCGACAGATATCTGTCGGTATTGATGTTATCGATATTATATTATTTTTTAATATACCGACGAATATCCGTCGCTAAGTGAATTTTTTTGACCAAATAGTGTTAGAAAGGTATCGATGGCTTTCTGATAGGGTCTATCGGTAATTACTGACGGATTCTGTTGGTCACTTTTATCGAGAAAAGATTTACCTAAACCGACGGACTTCCTTCGGGAAAGCCTTGTTATCGAGGGATGTCCCTCGGTAATTTGCGTCGGTAAACAGATGATTTTTAGTAGTCTCGGTTATAAGACACATCAAACAGAGAGAGTAGAAAAACAATTCACAGAGTAAGAAGAAAAATATACTGTGAGAAAAATAGAGAGTTTAAGCGGTATTGTGGTGAGGTGAAAAAATCAAAAGAAGGTTATTTCTTTTGAGTGCATAGTGATCTTGTAGTATTTTACTCGGTACCACAAATTATAAAACTCTTTCTATAGTAAAATAAGTTGCTCCTCTCCGACAGTGGGTTTTACCTTATTTAGAAGGGTTTTCCATGTTAAAATTTCGGTGTTCTTGTTTCTGTTATTATTGTCGTTAGTTACCGTATTTTAGTAATCCGCATTTATTACAGTCGTATAACGTAAATATTATTTTTTTAAGGTTACTTTCCTAATAATTGGTCAGAGCACATGTTTTGCTCATTGACAGAAATATTATTGATGATCAATTTTATTGTGTGACAAAAAAATATGAGG
Organism: Nicotiana obtusifolia; assembly: GCA_002018475.1. Lineage (NCBI taxonomy): Eukaryota > Viridiplantae > Streptophyta > Magnoliopsida > Solanales > Solanaceae > Nicotiana > Nicotiana obtusifolia. The sequence continues at coordinate 20,796 of MCJB01019105.1, read as the reverse complement.
AGTAAAATATGAAGTAATAAGATTCAACAGTAATGACGGTTTCTCCCCACTCATCCAACAAGAGTTAGAAAGTGCACTAGATAGCGAAGAGGCAAAGCCCCAAACTATAAAGTTGAGGATTTGACAACCATGGATAAAAAGGCAGCTAGTGCAATCAGATTATATTTGTATAATTAAGTGCTCAATATTGTCGACGATGAAAATAGTGCGTATGGTATTTGAAAAAGACTAGAAAGCTTATGCATGTCCAAATCCTTAAAAAGTAAGTTATTTTTGAGAAAACAACTTTATTCCATTCATATGAGTGAATGTATAATTTTTTTTATCCCATTTAAATATGTTAATGGATTAGTCACACTGCTCGAAACCTTGGAGAAACAATCACTAAAGTAGATAAGGCTATCTTGCTTCTAAACTCGTTGCCATCTTCCTATGATAATTTGGCAACAATCATCCTGCATGATAGAGATACCATGGAGTTAAAGGAGGTCACATCAGCCAATTTACTCAATGATAAGATGAGGAAGAAGCTTGAAAATCAGGGGCAAACTCTTATAATAGAAAACAGAGGAAGAAGTCTTTATAGAGCATCGAGTAGCCGTGCTTAATTTAAAGTTCGTGAAAAGTCCAGGAACCGATTAAAGGGTAGAAATTGCTACAGCTGTGCTCTTCCCGGTCATTCTAAAAGAGATTGCCCAAACAAAGTTCGAGGAGAGAGCAGTGGCCAGAAAAATATTGGCAACACAACTGCTACAGGCACAACCATGATTCGGTAGTTCTATCTGTTCACGAGGAGAAATGCATGCACTCAACAAGCCAAGAGTCAAAATGGGTGGTTGACACAACAACATCCTAACATGCCACTCCGATAAGAGAATTATTCTATAGGCATAAAGCAGGAGACTTTGGGACACTCAAGATGGGAAATATCAGTCAGTCAAAAGGTTGTGAGAATTTGTGACATCTGTTCGGATGCACATTAGTTTTAAAAGATGTGTGGCACTGATAAGTGGGGATTTTGACTACTTATAGCGCCTTTTAGCCTTTGTTTTAGTCTAAAAGCATTGAATTCCCGAAACTAATAAAATGTGCAAAATTGCAGGAATGCTGGAAGTTGGACTTCCCAGATGAAATCCGGCTCAAAGAGGAGTAGTAACAGCACAAGGCAACAAAAGGGCACACAAGCATACAATGTGCGGTTCGCCAAAGGAATTCTGCGGCTGCAGAAGCAATTGCGGACCGTAGAATTCCACATGAGGCCGCAAAACAAAGAAGCAAAATTCAGCAGATATTTGTGCAAATTGCGAACCGCACATGAATTATGTGGTCGCAAGAGTTGGGCTAGGACTCAAGTTCAGAGAGTGTGCAAATTTCCAAGTCTCGAGTCTTTGTGAATTGTAGACCGCACAAGAATTGTGCGGCCGCAGAAGAAGTGCCTTATAGCAGCAGACAAAAATGTGCGGATCGCAAAAGACTGGTTTGCATCGGCAGACATAATTGTGTGGACGCAGAATCTCTCCTCGCAGCCGCAGTTCAGAAATGTGCGGCCACAAAACACCACTTCCTGCCAAGATGAAGAATTTTGCGAACCGCACATGGAATTGTACTGCCGTAGAACCTCCCGAGGGGCATTTTTGTCCGAGATTCTCAGACTTGTATAAATAGAAGATTTTCACGAAATTAAGTCAAGTTTTGACATCAGCAATTATTGTAGTCGTTTTTCTTTGCCTCTTTCGAAAGTTTACTATATTTTGGTGTATTTTACAATAGAATTTATTATTTTAAGATTAAAATATGAGTTTAATTAGTCTTTCTTCTTCTTTTTCTTCAAACTCAAGCATGAGTAACTAGATTTTGACTAAGGTTGTGACCCAAACCTAGTGTGTAAACCTTATGGGTATATAATTTAATGCTTGTTTATGATTGAATGTTTATTATTTGGCCTAGTTCATGCTTTAATTTGTGGAATTAATGGTTGCAAACATTAGTTCATGCCTATTTGACTTGGTTTCTACTTGAGAAAGAGAAACTTAGTCTAAGAAAACTTGGCTAACAAGGAATTGGGTCAATCGAGAGATTGATTAGCCCAATTAAAGGGTTCAACCTAGAGATAGTAATAACCAGATTTAAGCTTTTATCAACTGTTTTGTGTGATACCTATTTGGTCTTGAGAAAGCCAGATTGGGCAAAACCACTCTCTGATCGAGAGGTATTGAGTAGCTAATTGAGAGTTGATAGCTATAATACACCCCGATCAACAAAAAAAGCATTAAGGTCTTTATTCCATTAGGCAAACATCTAGGTAATGGTCACAGTCCTAGGCTTTTTATCAATTTGAAAAATATCAAAAACAACTATTCCTAGTCTTTTTTCTTTATTCTATAAACTTTAGTATAAGATTAGAAATAAAAACAAAACATATTTGGGGAAGTGCAAATTAAGATAATTAAATCACGCGCATTAGAATATATACTCCTAACTCCCATCTTAACTCCCTGCGGATTCAACCCCGATTTTTCATTGGGTTACTATAATTGCAAACGACCGTTTCATACCTTTTTAGAGGTGTGCATTTGGATGCGATCAATTTTGGCTCTGTTGTCGGGAAGTTAAAAATGGTGTTAGCTATGTATTTGGGTGTGTTTTTGTAGTATATTCTTTTTCTTCCGTATTACTAACTTGTTTGAGAAATGTAGGTACAACCATGGCAAACAATGAGCTCGGAAATATTGCTTTGGGGGATGTGGACATTGAGTATGACCAAGTGGATGAGGTTCCTCTTGAACCTCAAGCCAATAGAAGAGGCCAAGTGCCTTATGATAAGGTGCCCGTTCCACCCCCACCTCTACCACGAGCGGCTCCACACCGGGTGTTACCCAATGAAGGATATGCAAGCGCAATAGTCCCTCCCTATATTAGGGCGGGCATTTCAAATAACCAATGTGATTCTCACTTTGTTAGAGCAACGAGGGTTCTTCACCAATGATCCAAGTGAAAATGCATACAAATATTTGAAGGGGTTTGTGGACACGTGTTGGGGGAGTAAACAAACAAATGTCTCCGAGGATGCTTTGAGGCTAAGGTATTTTCCCTTCTCTCTACGGGGGAAAGCTTTATATTGGTTGGAACGTTTGTCGAACCATTCCGTTCACACTTGGGATGAATTGGCAGAAAAGTTCATTTCTAAGTACTTCTCTCCAGGGCACACGGCTACACTTAGGGATGAGATTCTAGCATTCATGCAATAGCCCAATGAACCACTACACGAGATATGGGAGCGATATAGAATAATGGTTAAAGAATGTCCCAACAACGATATGACGGAGAACATGATTCAACAAACTTTCTATTGTGGGATCAACACAACCAGCCAATGTGTAGTGAATCAACTTGCTGGTGGGAACTTCATGACTACGCCTTATGCGGAGGCATGTGAGATTTTAGATGAAATGACAGACACATTATCGGCATGGCAATCTCGGGCTAATGTTCCACAAGATGATCCCAACGTGATTCACCTCCACAAAGAGTTGCATGACCGTGGGCAAGCCATAGTCGATTTGACTACCACCATGAATCAACTAGGAAAGGCTCAACTTCAACAAGTGCAAAATCCTAGGCAAGTCAATGCCATGGAGGGAGTAAACATGATAGTGAACAAACGGAAAACCAAGGGTCCCCAAGTGCAACAACGAGTGGACAATTTTGTGGAAGAAGATAGTGGGCTTGATCAAGATGATTCTTACAATGACCAAGAAGAGGAGGTGCAATATGTGAACAACTTTCAAGGGAAATTAAATAATTTTCAAGGCCCAAGTCAATAACAATGTCGACCTCAAAACAATCAAGGCAATTGGAATTCTAATAACCAAGGTAATTGGAGTGGTGGAAACAATCAAGGGAATTGGCATAACAAAAAAATTCAAGGAAATTGAAATGGAAATAATCAAGGAAATTGGGGAGGTAACAATCAAGGCTGATGGAATAATAACCAAGGCAATCGGGGGTCGGGTTCTCAAAGGCCCCCGGTGTATCAATGACCGAACAACCCACCTCCTTATCCTTCCCATGGTCCTAGTTCCTCTAACAATGAAATGGGGCATATTGAGAACATGTTCAAGCAAATGATAGAAAAGAATGCCGATTCAGATGCCCAACTTGCCTTACACAACACGTCGATCCGCAACTTAGAAGTTCAACTAGGGCAAACCTCTCAAGCTCTAAATTCTCGTCCTAAGGGGGCATTACCAAGTGACACGCTGGTGAACCCAAAGGGTGGGAGACGGGGCATGCCATGACCGTTACTAAAAGAAGTGGAAGAGGTAGGAATGCACCCACCTCAAGTCAAAGGAAACTTGTGGATGATGAGAAAGTGGTACAAGAAAAAGAGGTCCCGAGCAATGTGATGCAATAAAATGATGAAGTCCGTATTGATATTGATGATAGTGCGGTAGAGACTAAGAGTAGGTGAACCCATCTAGGGATCACGTTATTGATATACCGGAACCGGTAGTGCAAAAGGCTAAGGCACCATTGCCTATGCCTCCACCTCCATACCCTCAAAGACTTGCCAAGAAAAATGGTGAAAACCAATTCAAGAAGTTTATTCAAATGATGAAGAGTCTCTCAATCAATGTGCCATTAGTGGAAGCTTTGGAACAAATGCCCGGTTATGCAAAATTTATGAAGGATCTTGTGACAAAAAAACGGTCAATAAATTTTGAAACTATCAAGGTCACTCATCAAGTGAGTGCAATTGTGCACTCAATGGCTCCTAAATTGGAAGATCCCAGTGCTTTCACAATTCCTTGTACAATTGGAAGTGCCGAGTTTGCTAAAGCTCTTTGTGATCTTGGGGCAAGTATCAATTTGATGCCATATTCGATTTTCAAGACCTTGGGAATTTGGCAACCAAGACCCACCTCTATGAGATTGCAAATGGCCGATCGGATCATGAAGAGACCTTTGAGAGTGATTGAAGATGTCTTGGTTCGTGTTGATAAATTCATTCTTCTGGCGGATTTTGTCATTCTTGATTGTGAAGTGGATTATGAGGTGCGGATTATTCTTGGAAGAACTTTCCTTGCTACTGGGAAGGCTCTTTGTGATGTGGAAGCCGGAGAACTCACTTTCTGGGTGGGGCGATAAAAAGTGGTACTCCATGTGTGCAAGTCCATGCGACAACCAAATAGCAATGAGGTGTGTTCATTTGTGGACTTGGTAACCGATGTTATTGTTGATGATACAAGTGCCACAATCAATGTTGGTGATATGTTGGAGGCCTCCTTGCTCAACTTTGATGATGACGAGATGGATGGCTTCATGGAATGTGTGAACTCTTTGCAAGGAAAGGGGTCGGACAATTATGCACCCTGAAAACTATCCTTGGATCTTGAAAATAGGAAAACTCCTCCTACAAAGCCTTCCATTGAAGAACCTCCTACCTTGGAGTTGAAGCCATTACCTCCACATCTTTGGTATGAATTTCTTGGCCTTTGTTCTACTTTACCGGTAATTCTTTTCTCTTGTTTGACTAACGTAGTAGATTCTACATTGGCGGTGCTACATAAGATGAAGAAGGCTATTGGGTAGACATTGGTGGATATTCGGGGAATAAGCCCCGCATTTTGCATACATAAGATCAACTTAGAGGAAGGTGCCAAACCATCTATTGAACATCAAAGGAGACTAAATGAGGCTATGCAAGAGGTTGTCAAAAAGGAGATCATCAAGTGGTTGGATGCCGGGGTTGGATACCTTATTTTCGATAGTTCGTGGATTTCTCCGGTTCAATGTATCCCAAAGAAGGGGGGCATGACGGTGGTCACCAGTGACAAGAATGAGTTGATTCCTACAAGAACGCTGATCGGTTGGAGAGTATGTATGGACTATCGCAAGCTCAACAAAGTCACAAGGAAGGATCATTTTCCATTTCCCTTCCTTGACCAAATGCTTGATAGGTTGGCCGGCCGTGCTTTCTATTGCTTTCTTGATAGGTATTGGGGCTACAACCAAATCCTTATTGCTCTGGAGGATCAAGAGAAAACATCCTTTACATATTCCTATGGTACTTTCTCCTTCAAGCGGCTGCCATTTGGTTTATGTAATGCATCGGCGACTTTTCATAGGTGTATGATGGCTATCTTCACGGACATGGTGGAGGACTACTTTGATGTTTCATGGATGACTTCTCGGTGGTTGGGATTCTTTTGATGATTGCCTTGCAAATCTCGATAAAGTGTTGGTAAGATGTGAAGAAACGAATTTGGTGCTCAATTGGGAGAAGTGTTATTTCATGGTCGAGGAAGGCATTGTCCTTGGCCACAAGTATCAAATAATGGAATTGAAGTTGACAAGGCAAAGATTGAGGTAATTTCTAAACTTCTACCTCCAACGTCGGTGAAAAGTGTGCAGAGTTTCTTAGGCCACACGGGGTTTTACCGGTGCATCATCAAAGATTTCTCTAAAGTGGTAACCCTTTGTGCAAACTTCTTGAGAAAGATGCTAAGTTTAAATTCAACGATAATTGCATGATAACCATTGAATTGTTAAAGTTCAACTTGACAACTACTCCCATCATCACCGCTCCAAATTAGAGTGTCCGTTTTGAGCTCATGTGTGATGCTGGTGACGTAGCGGTTGGGGCTGTTTTGGGGCTACGCATCAACACGATTTTTCATCCGGTCTACTATGATAGTAAGACCATGAATGGTGCCTAAGTCAACTATACTGTTACGGAGAAAGAGCTCCTTGCCATTGTGTTTGCAATTGAGAAGTTCAGCCCGTGCTTGATGGGTGCAAAGTTATTGTCCATACGGATTATGCAACACTTCGTTGTCTTATGAGCAAGAAAGATTCCAAAGCTCGGTTGATGAGATAGGTGCTTTTTTTGCAAGATTTTGATATTGACATCCAAGATAGAAAAGGAAGTGAAAATCAAGTGGGGGACCACTTGTCTCATTTGGAGGAGGAGGGGAGGCCGCATGATGGCCTTGAAATCAATGACTCCTTCCCCGATAAGCAACTCGTAGCTATTTCAATGAAGGAGGTGCCATGGTTCGCGAATCTAGCAAATTTCATTGTATATGGAATCATCCCGGATGATTTCTCTTCAAACCAAAGGAAGAAGCTCAAACGGGATTGTCAAGATTATTATTGGGATGAACCATACCTTTTCCCGATTTGCACGGATGGGGTGATTAGAAGATGTGTATCGGAAGAAGAACGAGGTGAATTCTTGGGGCTTGTCATTCTTTTCCATATGGTGGTCACCATGGTGGGGAAAGAACAGCGGCCAAAGTGCTGAATTGCGGTTTCTATTGGCTCACTCTTTACAGGGATGCAAGTGATGTAGTGAAAAGATATGATGAATGTCAACGGGCCGGTGGAATATCGAAGAAGAATGAAATGCCTCTCACTACCATTTTAGAGATTTATATCTTTGATGTGTGGGGTATTGACTTCATGGGTCCTTTTGTGAGTTATTGTGGAAACATCTACATCTTGGTTATGGTTGATTATGTGTCTAAATGGGTTGAGGCTATTGCTCTACCCAACAATGAGGTGAGAAGTGTGGTGGCATTCTTGAAAAAGAATATTTTCACAAGGTTTGGTACTCCGAGGGCTATCATAAGCGATGTGGGGTCGCATTTTTGCAACAAGGCTTTCGACACTTTACTTAGCAAGTATGGTGTTACTCATAAAATCACGACTCCTTATCATCCACAAGCAAGCGGTCAAGTGGAAGTCTTCAACCAGGAGAAAAAGAGTATTTTATCCAAAACAGTGAATGGTAACCGGACGGATTGGTCCAAGAAGCTTGATGATGCATTATGGGCTTATAGGACGACTTACAAAACACCTATCAGAATGTCTCCATACCGGTTGGTGTTCGGAAAAGCTTATCATCTTCTAGTGGAACTTGAGGACAAAGCCATGTGGGCTCTAAAGAAGTTTAATCTTGATTGGGATGTAGCTGCTAACTTGAGGGTTGCACATTTAAATGAACTGGATGAGTTCCGGTACCATGCTTATGCAAGTTCGTCCTTGTACTAAGAAAAGATGAAATATTTGCATGACAAATACATTTGGAACATAGAGTTCAAGGTGGGCGACCTTGTATTGTTGTTCAACTCACGGTTGATGATGTTTCCTGGAAAGCTAAAGTCTAAATGGAGTGGTCCCTTTGAAATTGTGGGTGTGACACCCTTTGGTGTATTGGACTTGAAGAACAAAAAGAATGAGGTATTCCAAGTCAATGGTCACCGGGTGAAGCACTATTTGGGAAAAGTTAGAGATGGCCACGTCATGGCAGTGATTCTATTTCAATTGATGGTATTCTACGTCGTGTCACGACGTTAAATCAGGCGCTTCTTGAGAGGTAACCCATGTGCTTTTCTTCTCATTTGGTTCTTTTGTAGTTAGGAGTTATTTTTGTGCTAACTTGATTTGAAGTGTACTGCATGGATGAGTGTGCTATATAGGAATTGTGCCCAAAAATCTCGTTAAGAGTGGAAAGAATTGCGGGCCGCAATTATATTACGCGTACTGCACAATTATGGTTGTTGCAACAGAAGGTGCTCTGCGGCCGCAAAATTAAATTGCGGACCGCACAAATTGTAGGTGAAAAATGACAGCCCTCTGAAGTTGGCCTGTCAAAAAAATGGCCGATCTGCGGCCGCAACACAAAATCTGCGGTCCGCAATAAGAATCTGCAGCCGCACTCAAAATTCTACAGATCGCAAAACAAAAGGGCAACTTAAGCTCCCAGGTAACAGAGTGCGGACCATAACTAGAATTCTGTGGCCGCACTCGCTCCTTCTTCCTTTGGCAAAAATCGATAAGTTTAAATACAGGGGCTAGGGCTACTGTTGCCCTTTTCCCTCTCCGAGCACAAAACTTGCACCAATTTGAAATCTCTTGATAAATCATCTGCCCACACACCTAGCAATTGTTGATCACTCATTTCTTGCACTCATTCATATCTGGTATGCTTCAATCACTTGTTAGAATTTTTTAATTTTTAGTTTAATGTATAGTTTTCTTTTATTAGTTTAGGCCATTTGTTATAGGACTCGATTGTACAAACATGTGGGGTTAAACCTATAGTGGTTAAACTGGTAAATGCTCTAGGGGGAATGGGTAAATAGATTTTCATGCTTATCCGTTGTTTCTATATCAAAATTTGTGCAAAAAATTGCAAGCCCTAGATAAAAATGCTGACCTGTTCGTAATTGTTGGAATCTGTGGCCGCAAAAGAAATTGTGCGATCCGCAGAAGTTGATTCTAGTTAAGTTTAACTAAGCATGAGTTTGCGGCCACAAGGAAAATTGAGCAGACCGCAGAATTTCCATTGCAGCCGCAAAATAGCTCTTTTCTTGTCTTTAGAGAAGGGCGATATTTGTGATTCAATGAGCGGCCGTAAGACAAACTGTGTGGTCTGTATAAAACAGGTTGTGGCCGCAAAACAGCCAATTCTCTGTTATCAGAGAGTTGGCATGTTTTTGGTATCTGAGTTGCAGCGGCAAGATAAAAATATGCGGACCGCAATCTAAATCTGCGGCCGCAAAAGAAAACTGTGTGGTTCGCAAGGCGCTTTTTGCCACCGCAATGAAAAATGTGCGGACTGCAAATCCCTACCCTGCAAGCATGTTTCAACTGTGTTCTTTACTGTATCTTCTGGTGTGTCCTTACATTCATTGTACGTCTGAACTTGAATTGCAACTAATGATCGCCTTTGCTTGGTACAAAAAATGGTTCGATCTAGAGGCAGAGGCGACACTTTGAAAGGAGGGGGTGATCCTTCTCGGGGACGAGGGAAGAGACCCTTGCCTAGTGCCCAACAGCATGAAATCATAAAGAAAACAGCAACCAGCAGAATGAGAGGTGCAGACCTTTCCGAGACCAGTTCTTATGCCCCATCTAGGGAAGCATCAGAGGGAAACTCAGCCGCTGTACATGAGCGGCCCGCTGTCCAGTCAAGGCCGCCAGGGAGGTATTAGCTCAGGGACGAGCCGTCCACATCCAATAGCACTTTCGAGGGCTTAGAAAGTGCCAGTCAGGATTCTGAGCCATCTACTACACCCGCCCCTGAGGCATCGGAGACATCAGTTCAGGACATCCCCGATGATGGTAGAGGGGGGGGATGCTACTATCACTGGCCTCGAAAGGTCAAAGAAGAGAGAGGTATGGGAGGACCGTTTTGTCATTTAGGCCGCCTTCACCAGCTTCCGTGAATGGTGGCCAGTGAGGTCGCTCACTCTTGAGCAGAAGTTTCAGTTGAAAGATCTTGAGAGTTATAACCCGACAATGTTGAGACAGTTTAGAGAACGCAAAGGGTGGATGTGGTTTACCTAGAGCGTGCTGGATGCAAAGGAGTACCTTGTCGGGGAATTCTATGCCAATGTGGCGCATATCAAAAAGGGGACAAAGGTGACGAAAGTGAGAACCTCAAGGTGCGCTTTGATCAGCACACATTGAACACATACTTGGAATTTGATGATATCGAGCCCATAGAGTACTTCGAGAAGTGTGCACTTGGGGATGCAACTCGTCCTTGGCTAGCAGAGATTTTAGCAGCTCCTGGGCCACCAGCACCATGGATCACAGTAGGGGTTTCTATTCACAGGAGCACTCTGAGCTTTGAGGCAAAGGGGTGGCAAACCTTTGTATGCAGCAAACTAGACCCGTGCCAAAATGAGACATATTTTCCGATCCCTCGGGTAGTTCTAGTTGCTTCCATCATGGCCGGGTACCCTATCAATGCAGGTGTCGTGATGTCGGCCAACATCTCTGTGTTCGCTCGGCAAACTGACACGTCTTACCCGTATCCCAACACTATTATAGAGTATCTCATGAATGTAAGGGTAGAGCCAAGGGATTTTGATACAAAGGTATGGGCGAAGAAGCCTTTCTCATGGTACTCACTGATGGATGCACACAACCCTAAGAGAAAGGATCAGCCGTCTACCACCACAGGCCTGTCTGATGAGCCATAGGTGGTAGTTGCAGAGGCAGTTGATGCTCCATCCACTTCGGCTGGGCCTTCATCTAGTGCTGCAGCTATGCCTCCACCACCCATCCTCAGTTCCTACTACAGCTCCTGTCACAGGTTCTACCTCGGCTTTGAAGCCGGTGCCCATGCCTACTGCTCCACTTTCTACTATGCGAGTCTCCCAGACATTGGTAAGCCTCAACAACTAGATGCAGACAACCACTGCAAAGCTGTCTAACGTATCCAGTACTGTTGCAGCACAATCTTCTATTTCAGCACCTCAGATGCTCCTATCAGTTGAAGAGACATTGAAAAAGCTCTTGGAGAATCAGAACACAATCATGGCTACCTTGGTACAACACAGATCAGTGATCGAAGAGCTGGGAAAAGAAGCAAAGAAGATGAGAAAGTCCTAGGCCTCCAAGAAGTTAGTGGACAAGCTCCGGAGACAGGTTACCAAGCTTGCTGCAGCCGGAGATATCCCTTTTGACATGCTGATTGACCCACACCATCCAGACCCAGATCCTAAAGCACCAATAGCACTGGTGGCACCAGCTGGCCAATCTGAGGAGCCGGACATTGCTGTCGATACTGCTGAGGTAGTGCGTCAGATGCACCAACCCAGTCACTCCTGAAGTTGAGGATGATGAGATCCAGTTGGATGAGACTGAGGGCGCTGTGGACACAGAGATGTCCAAGGAGCCATAGGGAGTTTTTCTTCACTCTTTCCCTTCCTTTACTCTTATTTTTTTAAGCATTAGGGACAATGCTTATTTTTATTCCGTGGGGG